>JANRGW010040398.1:29190-45094 GCA_024733675.1 Psilopsiagon aymara | reverse complement strand
TGGCATGGTTTAGTGTGAGGTGTCCCTGCCCATGGCAGGGGGTTGGAACTGGATGAGCTTAAGGTCCTTTCCAGCCCGAACTACTCTATGATTCTAAGTATCCAACAGGAGCTGTTCAGCTTTCTTTGATGAATGTCCCTGCCATCGGGTGCTTGCGTTACATGCTTGTTTCTGATTTTCGGCTTAGCCATGGGTTTCTTTTTGTAACTGCATATCAGGTGCATGTTCCTTTCAGATGACAGCCCTGTATAGACAGAAACTACCTTAGATCCATTCTGCACACATTTTACATTTTCTTACTTTGTGTTTTATTTCTCTCATGAAGCCCAGTGTAATAGTGTACAAATTTGGGGGTTTAGCAGACATCAGGACATAAGAAATAGTCCAATTTCAGGTCTTTAAGGTATATTTTGATATACTGTTTCAAGCAGTCCTCTTCTGAAAGTGGTATTTTCATGTAACGTAGGTTTGGGAGCATGTGAGGCTCTTGCTGTCCTTTATTATCCTTTCCTAATTTAGTTGCAACTTTGTCACCTATGTCCCAAAGCCAACTCACAGCAGCCCTGTGCTCCACTTCCATAAACTTTATTTTTATATTTAATGAAACTTCCTGCCCAGAAAGCAATCTTCGATGCACCCCGACCTGCCTGCATTACTGTTACCTGAGCCTGCGCAGTCATTCTCTAATAGTAGTAAATTAGAAAGTAATTGTTGAGAATACTTGCTCAGTGAGCAGGGAAATGACTTTTGACAGCTCAAATATGCATTAAACCTTACGGCAAACAAAGAAAAAATCTGAATATATGGAGAAAGGCTTTTCCTTTCTTCCCAGTACTGTCAGGGAGGTTGATGGGGGAAAAGTGCAGCTGAAAAATACAATTAGATGGCAAAATGCTTTATGTTGCCTAAAGCACATGAGGATTTACTAACTAAAAAGTGGTCAGTTGAATTATGTTTCTAGAAAGTCAGGAAATCCATACAGCAGCCTGAAGGAATTTCTGTGTCCGTAATCTGGAGTGGCAATGGGTTTAATTTTCCTAACTGATCATAGGGAGTTTCTGGTTTATTTTGTACCTCTCTCTTACTTAGAAGGTTCTGGATTAGGAGTCCTGCAGGCTACAAGTCCCAGTTTTAATGAGTGTTTTTTCCCTCTGTTCCTTTCCTTCCTCCTGATCCCTTTCCTTTCCGAACTGCAGCTCCTGCCTGGGCAGGTGTCTGGCCAAAAGAGTTCCTGCCATCTGGCCCAGCCTCTCTCCTGGGAAGTGTCAGCTTGGAGCTTTGCTCCTGTGCTTACTGAATTTTCTGTTCATTTTGGCGTTCGTTATTCACCGAGTTCACTGTTGTTTGCTTGTCTTGATGTACAGAGTGCATGCAAAGCGCTAGGTAGAGGAGAGCTTTATGGTCTTCCACCTCTGTCTTCCCTCTTATCGTAATCCATATCAGGGTCTGGTTGCTACTGATATGTCATCCCTCCAATGAGAATTAGCTAGCACCATGTATTGCAATTATATTTCGATTCAATATGAGTGCAGAGCTGTTTAATTTTTCTTCGAAAAGATGCAAAGAAAATAAAATCCAGACAAGCCATTATTTTTCAATTAAGATTGTTCTTTTTTTTTGCATATCATTCCCAACACATTTTTGCATTTTCAGATGTTTGGTGAGTTGCTGAATTTTCTGATAAGCAAACTAGGCACTGCTTTATCTCCAGAAAGGTTGTTCCTATCATTGTGAAATTAGGTGGCTTTGTCAATTTGTTCTATTTTTAAATAAGCAACACTTATATTTGTAGGGTGGTTTCAATTTCTGCTACAGGGCCTTGATGCTGAAAAATTAGGAGCATATTAAAAAATCTTGCATTAAATTAGTTTAACAGGGATTTGAAGACACTCTTCTGAATAATAATATGAGTGTTTCAAGGTGTAATCCTAGGCTTAGGACAGAGGCTGACTCGTGGCTACAGACGTTCAGAATTGACAGTACAAGGTATTAGCTGTGCCTTTGGCCAAGTGGAGTGCCAGCAGTGAAGTCTGTGCCCTTTCCACACAGCTCTGCTCACAAATCTCAGTCCTTGGTTGCTTGTGGACAGCAGTGATACAGAGTACCAGAATGTTTAACTGCTTTAATTGACTAAGAGCAATGAGTTTTTACTAGACCTGTTTTCTTGAGGCATTTGTGTTAGAAATGATTAATACATAATATGTACTTTAGGAATTCTCATGTTGTTGAAAATTTGGGAGTAATGTGATTGTCTAATCGCCCTTTTAGGTATTTGTCCTGTCTTTCTGAGTTACCTACGCTTTGGTGGTGCTCACAAAATATGTCTTAATATCTTGGACTGTAGCTATAGCCATCAGTCATTTCCAAAGGAGGATTTTTAGTGTAGTGCTTATCTGTCATTTAGAAAGAGCTGTTGCCATTGCTAGCTGTCACTGTTATGTGAAATCAGTCTTTTCTGGGTCAGAACTTTGATGTCAGTATAGAATTTGGGTCGATAAAAGATGATGGAAAGAGGTTGCTAGTGAATATGAAATTTTGGGATCCAGAGCCATTCTTGGTGTTGTGATGATCTTGCTCAGGAGTGGGGTTTCCCAGAGATGGCTTCATTTCAGCTTTGTCTGCCAGCCAAATGGCTGCTTTGTGTCTGTACTGTCACCAGAGAAGACTTCATTCACAGAGTTCCCATTTTTTCTTCCTGGGTACATATCCATTCCAGAGAAATGTAGGTCTGACAGCTCACAGTCAAAACTTACTCTGTAAAGAAACGGGGTTGCTTAAAGAACTAGGAATGAGACCTTGAACTGCTTTTGGAGCTGCCTGTGATACAAATCTGCTTTGTCACAGTGAAGTAAAGCTTCAAGAAGGCGGGTAGGCACAGTTTGTGCCATCCTGAGCTGGTGGATCATCTTCACCTTATCCTTCAGCTTTAGTGGAATGGTGAACAGGGTAATCGCAGTCCCCACCCAGAAAGCTGGCCAAGTAGCTACAATTCCCAGGAAGTTGGAGCCGAAAGGAGGGTCGGGTGGGAAATGGCAGTGTTTGCAGCTTGCGTTGCTGTAGCAGGTGGATGTTTTGTGTGCCAGCTTGAAGTAAACTTAATCTGATAGTTAGGTTGGGTGTCTTCACATCTGCTCCCTGCGAACGCAGACCTGATGTGCACAGCAGTTCTCTGTGCCTTGTGTCTGGAGCTGAAAAGCCTCGTAGCCGTGCTTGTACTGCCTGGGGCGGCATGGCTGGGGGGAGCTGCATTGTGGCTGTTGGGGCTTTGTGAAGTGCTGCCAACACACCAGTCATTCACACTGTCAGTGCAGAAATAGTAAGGGCTGTGAGATCTGCTTTGCCTAATTCTGCATCGAGTGGGTGCATCTGGGCTATAGGAGCACTGAGCTACAGCAGCCACCAGGCTGAGCTTCTTGTTTTATGGGCAGTGCTTGGATGCTGCTTCTTTTAATCTTTTTCCTTCTGGAACAAGGTCAAGACGGGTTTTTTTTTTTCATTTGCTCCAGTATTAGGTTTCTTTGCCCCATTTATAGCAAGCCCTTGAGGAGTTAAGCACATAAGGAAATCCTGCAGGATGTGGAAGCTGCTTTTTTAATTTTAGGTGCTAATTTTAAAGGAAGAGCCATTTGGGCAGTATTATTACTTGCATGCTTTCAAGCACTAGAAATATGGAACAGTCTTTTGTGTTTCAGAGGCAAACAGAATTTGCCTTTTCTTTTTTTCCCCGTGAGCTAGTTTGAATTAGTTGGAAAGAAATGAAATTGTTATTTCTGACTGATTCATTTTGGCTTAGGAAGTCTATTCCGAAGCTTAATAATTCCGAGTGGGGAATAGGGTGTCATTTTGCATGCAATACCTAAATTGCTATTGATTATAATATCCAAGCCAAGGTGATGAGCTTTGTGTGGGCCAGTATCTAGCAATCTGCATCAGCTTACTGTGTAGTTTTTGGTTTATTGGTGTCTTTGGGTAGTAGTCTGAAAGGGAAACAAGTTTGCCAAGTTGTCTGCTAGAGAGCAGATGGTAATGGCTGTAAAGAAGCAGGAGACTTAAACTTCAAAGTGACGGAAGGGTGATTGAGATGAGCTCTGAGGCAGAAGCTCTTCCCAATGAGGGTGCTGAGGCGCTGGCACAGGGTGCCCAGAGAAGCTGTGGCTGCCCCATTCCTGGCAGTGCTCAAGGCCAGATTGGACACAGGGCTTGGAGCAACTGCTCCAGTGGAAGGTGACTCTGCCTGTAGCAGGGGGTTGGAACTGGAGGAGTTTTAAGGTCGCTTCCAACACAAACCAGGCTGTGATCCTATGAATACTTTTCCTTATTTTCAGAGATCAAAAGCAAAAATGTAACAACTTGTTACGTTGTGAAGCAAATAGGGTGAGTTAGTCAGAAGCTGTGCATATATTAGAATAATTTCAAAAAATGCAACAAATAATTAGAAAAATTTCAAAAAAATATTTTCCCAGTGAAGAGCTTCTTCCGAAGAGCTCATCTCAATCTCCCCTCTGTCAGTTTAAAGCCATTCCCCCATCTCCTGTCCCTGCCTGCCCTTGAGAAGGTCCCTCTCCAGCCCTCGCAGCATCTCCATGACCTCCTCTGCACTCGCTCCAACAGCTCCACATCCCTCTTGTGTTGCTAACGCAGAGCTGGATGGGGCTGCAGCGGGGGTCTCCCCAGAGCGCAGCAGAGGGGGAGAGTCCCTCCCTCAACCTGCTGCTTATGCTCTGGGGTGCAGCCCAGCACACGGGGGGATTCTGGGCCGCCATCGCACACAGCTGGGTCATTCTTGCAATCACATTTACTTGTGGTAGAAGACAGTGCTGAAAGTCCTTGTCCTCCTTCCACCATTGAATGCTTGCTGTGAGGGTTCATGTATCTGCTTTTCTCCTTAAGTGTTTTCTCTCTTTTACCTTCCTTTAAATAGGCAAGATGCTTGCTTGACAAAGACTAGTGTCACTTTAGCCTGAAGGGTGTAGGTGTGGCATTGTGTTGGTGCCCATTCCCAGCTGAAAGAACTTTTTCTATTGAGTCATTATCTTGTTTTCCCAACTGCCCTGTCCCTGGTTGCTATAAGTTCCAGAATCACAGTGGTACAAGGTAGGGTAAACAGCACCATATGTACGTAGTTTCAGTTTCACCCTTTACCTGTTGAAGCAAGTGTCTTTTAAATCCTGTGAGCTCCTGAGATGTCTTTCCATGGCCAAGTACACCTTTGAAGTGCCATACTACAGTGCAGCTGAGGACTGGGGAAGAATCACAAGCTGCTGCTACTCTGAGGCAAGATAGGGCTGGTTTTGTGCATTCTATCATGGATTTGTTCACCCATGGGAAGCAGCTTCGGGCTTTCCCTAGATCACAGGCTTAGAGACTTGTAATAGGCCTTTATTTGGGAATTGGAAGTGTGATTTGATATCCCTTTTCTCTCTGTCTTTGGCATACCATGAGTAATGTTAACCTTGCATAGTTCGGATACTTTCTTTGTGCAGGTATTTCCTATTAATCTTCTTGCGTCAAATTCCTGCAGTATTTATGGCATTATCACATATCAGTTCCACTTCAGTCACACTGAGTATGAAGAGCAATCCAGATTCCAAAAGCAAGGAAATGCCAAGAAAAAAAATTGCCATTTACAACAGAATTCTCTATTCAAATTATTTATTTCATCCAAGCATGAAGCAGGATTATAAGTGATGTTGCTTAAAAGTAATGTTGCAGCTGGCTGCTCAAACAGTGCTTTGCTAAGATTAATAACAGCACAGATGATCAAGCAGTGCCATCTGGGCAGGTGGTCTCTGCTGCAGGATGAGCTCCTTTAAATCTCTTCAAGTTGAAAGTTTGCGTAAGCGAAGTTCCCATTCTTACCTCTGAGAGCTGTTGGAGTTTTTGGTATGGTGTTTTATTGGTTGTTTTGGTGGGGTTTTTTTAATCCTGGCTTAGGTTTGTTATGCAAGTGGAGGTGGTTACATTTGTACATCTTCATCAGGGACTGCAGTGATAGGATAAGGGGTGATGGGTTTACATTTAAAACAGGGGAAGTCCAGGTTAAATATAAGGAAGAAGCTCTTTACTGTAAGGGTGGTGAGGCACTGGAGCAGGTTGCCCAAAGAAGTGATAAGTGCTCCATCCCTGACAGTGTTCAAGGCCAGGCTGAACAGAGCCTTGGGTGACATGGTCTACTGTGAGGCATCCCTGCCCATGGCAGGGGATTGGAACCGGGTGATCTTAAGGTCCTTTTCAACCCAAACCATTCTGTGATTTTATGATGGACTGGAAGAAAGGCCAAGGTGCTCTCTTAGAAATGCCTGTGGTACAGTAAGTGAAGGCCAACAGGTGACCCTGCTACTCATTGCAAAGACTTAGTTAATTTGTGCTGTGCAGCACATGATGAATCTGTCTTACACCTTGTGGTACGAGCTGATGGCTGGATCCCAGGTCCCTGCTCTGTGCTTGGGCTTTTGGCATTCATTAGGAGCCCAGAAACAAAGCTTTGTTTCTTTCATCTTTACTTTTAAATGTATTAAGGGAGTTTTCCTCCAGGATTTTACCTCCGCTATTTCCATATATATTTGAATTCTGTTCCTTCCAGCTTAAAATTTTCCAGTACCTAAATTGAAATGACCCCATTATAAACTTAGAGTCAGTTTGATAATATAACAACTTGAGAGTATTATATAAACAAGTTTCTTGCAAGAAAACTTGTCCTGAAAACGTATTCACATGTTAATGGGAAATATTTGACACACTTTTGGTTTTCTGCCATTTTTGTATGTTTCAATGGTTATTAATAGCATCCCTCTGAAACCTCTCTGATGAGAGAGTATAGAGCAGGTTTTTTTAATGCCGTAACTGAAGTTACAATTTTAAATGTCTTGGATGTGATTCTAAACAAAGGTGAATGAGAGTGTGGTCCCTAATTGAATATATGGCTGTAATTACACTGAGGACTTTGCTGATGTTGTATAAACCACTAGAGCAAAACTCATTCAGTTGATAAATGATCATACTCCATTTTATATATAAATCAGTCCATAGGAACTCTTCCTTGTGGAGCTGCTTCTGGGGAGCTTGATAGATAATAAATCTTATTTTGATTTCATTCCTCGGTCTTTGGCAAGGTTGCAAAACTCACACCTTTTTCCTGCAGTAAACCAGGGAGGGTGGTACTTTTTGATGTGTTAAAATTGTGAATTCTAACAGGTTTGAAGTAATCTTTGTGACCTTCCAAAATGACACTGCATATTGTTTACCCTGTAAATCATCTTTCCATAGAAGATCTGCTTTGTAAGCAATGTTTGCTGGTGCTCAGGGTCCCACACCCCAATCTTTCTGGAGATTTAGCTTGGGTGATTGCTTAGCTGTCAGCTAAAATAGTACTTCATCACCAAGAGATTTCCATCCAACCAACAGCAGTGGTGATTGCTGTGTGAGGGGTACATATGCGACTGTTTTCTGCTATGTGTGGTCATGCCCTGAGATTTTGCACATGAAAATGGAAGGGATGCTTTCTCAGGGAAGGCCAACTTCCACAGTCATCCTAGAACATCGCTTTTGTGTGGAAATGGGTAGGTTGGAGATCACCCATTGGGGCCGTAGTGGTAGGGCTGTTTTTATACATGTGTTGAATTTCATCTCGCACTTTAATGTCCAGTTGGAGCTTTTAAAGGTCTTTTCATACATCCCCATGGTTGGCCCTCAGTATTTCACCATGAATACCTTTGCATCTTCACTTGGCTTTGCCAGGTTGCTGCCTGCTCTGTTTTCTGTTTAACATGGGAATGCACAGAGACTTATGAAAGGGCTCTGCTGGTGGCCTGCTGCCAGCAGGAGAACCAAACACTTACTCCTGCTCCTGTTCCCATCTTTTAACCAGATTTTTCTTAAAAGCAAAGGCTTTCTCGGTTGTTTTGTAGTGGTTTCATTTGCATGAGACTCTGTTTGTGGAAGGTGTTTTTGAAGCCTACAAATACTAGTTGGGTTTTGATAATATCAACATATATAGGTCCAGCTGACTCTCCCTCATGCAGATGTATGCAGCAGGTTTGTGAGGCATGACTTTCCTTTACAGCAAAGGAAAGCAACTGTTCTCCTTAATGAAAGGAGTAGATTTAATAATTCTTTTCTCATTTTCCTGGTAGAGGTGCCAGGATTACTGGTCTGTGTTACCCAGATAGCCTCTGTCATCCTAAAAACCTGGAAAGGAACAACACCTGGCCCTGCTCTGCTGCCATAGCCTGTCTGCCTGGGAAGAACCTTTCCTTTTGCCTATTACCTGGCAGTCACTGCTTGTGCAGCACCTTGCTTTATACGCAGCTTGCTAGTGGTATGTTCCGCACAGCCCTGTGCTTATAAAATCATCGCTGAAGCCAAAATGGAGCTGCAAGCTTCAAAAAATCTTGAGTTTGCTGGGTTTAATCTTTTGCGTTTTATGCTCTGATACCTAACATACTATTTTTTATTTCCCAAATCCTCCTCCTCCTATTTCTTTTTCATCCTGCTTTTACATGCAATGCTCCTTTCTGACTGCTATTTTTTAACCGAGTTTCTGTCCAGATGGAGTATTTTGCATGTTCTTAACTGTCAGGTTTTATTGTCCAGGATTTTGAACAGCAAGGTCAGTCCATGGGAAGTTCTGTTACTCCAAATAAAGGTTCAGTGGCACTCATGTTATTTTTATTTGGTTTCCTGAAATAAATCAGGTGCATGTACTCTCTCAGTAGGATTGATTTTTATAGAGTAAGTGCTTTAGAAAGTGTTCCTGAATGTGGAAGAGGGTTATAGATATTTATTTTTTTAATATGAGCACATACTCAAATTGTCTGAGTTTGGGATGGGTTCACAGTGCTCTCTAGGAAGAGAAAAGATGTTATTTTGAGGAAGACCTCAAGAATAAGTACTCAGCTATATGGCATCAGCTCATTCGACATAGGTAATTTTGGGGTTTTTGTATTTTCTCACTGTTTTGTTAGGCAAAGAAGAAAACCATAAAATCCTTTAATGTCATTTTAAGTCCAGATATTAATACTCCTATACTTAGTACTTTCTTGTTAGCGTTGTATCAAGGTGTAGATTTAAGTTGGCATGATAATCTTAGCACTATAGATTAGAAGGAGATGGCGTGTTAGTACTCAACAGCCAACAGAGCCTTCATTGCTTAATCTGGGGCAGTAAATACATGTTGGCCTAATTCTGTAAATTGATTGTAGAATTGTGTAGGTTTGTGAGTTTGAGACTTTTCTCTTATAATCTAAAAATCATAAAACCTGGAAAAATCCATATTGGTAGAGGTATGACCTACTAGATGTTTTCTGTAGCTTTAAAGGAAAACATGTTTCAACTCTACTGACTTCTTCTCTTACTCACTGTGCACAATTACATGGAGGTGTTCTAACCTTGATGCTTGATTACTTCAGATCACATCAATTTCATTATTACTGCTGGCTGACAGCTTGATATGGCGGAGGCAAAGTGATTTGGCGACTTTAGTCCAATTTCTCTTAGTCCATTTGTCAATCAATTGATTCTGTTCTTGCTTTTCCCAGAGGAGCACCCCATGGTTGGAGGGAAAGTAGATGAGTAGACTTGGAATGATTAGAGATGAGGAAAGTTTCCATTCTGCCTCTGTCCAAGAGTCTGAATCCCTTCCACATGAGTATCTAAATGCCTCAGTATTTTGCGATGCATTCTTGCTATGTAAACCTCTCTGGGAAAGGGTCATGGCCTGTCCAGTGCCACAGGCTTTTTTTAGGGAATATCTCAGTTGAAGCCTTCTAAGTAGAGCTGTTCCCAAGCACTGAATGTCCTGTAAGGCTACTTTTGCCATGCAGTTCGAATAGAAAATTAAATAGGTAATGTGGAAGGAAACACGGCTAATAAAGGAGAAGCTCATTATTGACAGAAAATACATTTGTGTATTGTGACATCTAGTAGTAGGTGTTCCTATGTAATCACAGCATGATGTGCATTGTGTTCTGTTATGTATTTTTTCCATGCTTTAATTTTAGTTAACCACAGCTTAGGTTTCTGGATTTGAGACTATGCTTTGCTAGTACAGTATGAACTTAGTCAAAAGAAAATCCCTTCTTGAAAGAGCTTCTAATCTAATTTAGATTTTAGCTATCTTCCCTTTAAAATATTCAGTTAGTGTATATTCACTGGGGAAAGAGTGGTGGCTTTTAATTCTGACAGTGATTGAATTCTGGAATTAAGACTTGAATAAGCAAGCTACTTTGTTTCAATGGGTGAAGAAATGTTTTATAACTCGGCAGTTTATTTAGCAGTTTAAATTTTTGGTGCCCTGCTGTGTAACAGTGGCTCACCCCTTTCTTTTTGTCCTGCAAGGTGTGTGTGGGGGTTTGTTTGGGTTTGTTTTATTTTTTATTCTTTGTTCTTTATTATTATTCTTTAAAATTATTTAATTTCAATACCCTGAAGTGTTTGAATTGAAGAGTCCCAAATAAAAATCTCTTTTGGGGCAGGAAGCTTTCTTGATAACTTCGATAACATCTACTTTCTAATGCAAATCAGCTTTCAAGCTCGTAGGTGCCATTAAAGCAAAGAATTCTGTCTTTTGTATCAAAATACAACTCCCAAATGGTGGTAGTTACTAAGTTAACACTTCTTACCCAACTGTGGGAGTACTAGCATCTTCGAGAGATTCCAATTTTGGTTCTTATCTATGCTTGACATTTAATGCGCTTGGCATCCTGATTATTTTACACCTACCTAATTTCTTCTAGCTCAAGGGATAAGGACAGTATTTCAAACAGTTGTGAAGTGTAGCTGTATGTTGTTAAGCAGGTGCTACACTACAAATGGAAGGAAAATGTCCCTAAACTATTCCTGAATCATGGGGTTTGGGTTGCCTATTTCAGGTTCCACTAGAATTGTACATCAGTTTGTTCAGCTGTGCAGCTTGCTTATCTGCTTTCCTACCAGGAAGGTGAAGCCTCACGAATACTTCACATCCTTTGATTTACCTGTATGTATCTGGGGAAATATAGATGCATATCAAATTGTGTCCTTCGTGATCTAGGGGTGAGGCATTGCAGTGACAGACTTCTGAGTGGTTACTGAAGGTTTCTACTTTTCCTAAAGTTTGAATTCAAGTGACATTGTAAGGAAACATTCTATATAAAATGCAGCCCATTGAGCCAAGCTCGTCTGTCTGTAGCACATATTTACTGCTTCTGTGGTAGATCTTAGAAGCACTGTCCTTTGTCTTGGTTTATAGATAACTAGGGTATAATATAAGAATTAAAATATCATGGTGAAAAAAAAAAGACCTAATATATTATGAGTATACTTTGAGTAAAGTCTTTTCTCTCCCTTTGCAGAATAATTTTATTAGCCACCTTCATTGAGTTGTAGTCCATGTTAAATACATAATTCCCTGCAGTCATGTCAGACATTAGACTCCTTCAGAAAGGGTAAAATAGGTATTGTAGGAAGAGGAAGCAAAGGGGAAACGGTGGGAAAACCAAGCTCTTTTGAGAAGTACAGCTGATGGGCACAACTTCTGTGTGTTTCAGCTACTGGTAATTATGTGTAGCATTTAACTATCACAACTGTGAGTAAATTGACTTACATGAAGAGCCATGAAAAGATGTTCTGGTACTTTATTTTACAGACAATTTCGCAGGGACATTTTAAGTACTTGCCTAAGTCCTCACAAAACAATTATCATGGTCCAGCAAAGGGTCCTTGAAGCAGCACTGAGTGGGTTATAGGAATGATTTTTGAAACGTCTTTATTTCACAATCTTGCCACCTGGTGGTATACTCTGGCAATAAAAAATTGGCTAGGAACCTCTTCTGAGAGTCATTGAAATTGGTAGGCAAGATCTTAAGAGCTGAATTTAAGACTGGATTGTAAGGTAGGTTCTTGGGGTGTAGTGTGCAAGTCAGTGTGGTTTTCCTTCATTCTGTCAGTATCCCATGTTAGGTGCAGGACAGGGTTGTGCATGTCTTTGCATTGAATGTATCCAGTTTCCTCCCCACAATGATTTCTACAGACATGAGGGAAGAGAAATATTCATATGGTTCTGGAACACCAGATCATGGCACATTAATCTTCAAAATAAATTTCCGATACAGTTTAAAGGAACTGGTGTCCATATCTTGGAATTCCCAGATAAAATAATGCAAACTGAATTTATGGTAAGAACGCTTTGGGGCTGTTATCCCTAAGACAAGTGCTACACATCTAAGCAATACAGGAGTTAAGTGAATTCAGATAGTTTAAACTTTCATTCAGGCACAAGGTGGAGACTGAGTGAAGTCACTGATGTGCAGGAATGTGGCATTTTTAAAACCGAGTAGCAGGGGCCTGGGGGAGGCTTGCTCCTTTGTGCTGACCTAGGGTGAAGCAGATGTGGGCTTACTAGTGTCTGTGAGAAACCCTCATCTATAATACAAGATGGTTTTGCATAGTGTTCAAACAGCGTTAAACAATCCAGTGTTTGCAAGAGGGTTCTAAGCATGTTTTACTGAGGGGTATGATGAACTGCTCGTTAGCTGGGATTTAGAAGTCAGAAGTGGATGTTTTCTCTACCCCAAGAACTCACATCTGGCTGTGCCATATGCTACTGTTTGACAGGAGTAACTGAGAAAATTCTGAGTTGGGTCAAAGATGGCATCACACTGGAGCACCATGTTCCCGTATAATACAAAAATATGACAATTTTACTATTCCTTGTTGTTTTTTTTATGGTACTGTGTTGTGTTTGCACATGGAAATCCTCATCAGGACCTTTCTTTCTGGCAGACCTACTGCCTGTGATTTTGGGTAGCTATTATGAAATAAGTCACAATGTCATTTATTCATGATGGCATCATATGTTCACCTTAAGACCACTCAATTATTCACTTCCAGGTTCTTATGCCATGCAAGGAACACTCGGTGAATCTCTGCCCTCTGCCACCTTCCCTCTCACACCCAGATATGCACACACACAAACAAACACACCAGCCCTTGTGGTTAATGTTCTGTATTTGTCCTGTTAGTACTATTAATAATGTTGAGTAGCTGTTCTAGAGCAGCCTGAAATGCTGAGGTTTAGACTTATTTTCTTCAGGGTGCTAGCTATTTTTAAAGATGATGAGAATTGCAACCACTTGAAAGTCTCCAAAGGGCTGTGTGCATTAAAAATAACATTTATTTACATACATGAGAGGCCAGAGGGCTATAGCACTGATAAATGGCCAAAAGCGAGAGCTGGTTAGGAATGAGGCTCATAGTTCTGAGCTATTAATACAAATCTTTGGTCACAGAGTTAGAACTTTTTAATCACATTATTTTACTGCAAAATGTCTGTAACTGTTTATGACACTGGATGTTTGCACTCTGATCTGTTTCTTTTGTGGGGTATCCTTTAGATCAATCCTTGTTTGTTCTGTTAATTTGCTTAATTCTCTGGAGTTTGTCAAGTCTAATTATCACTTTTCTTTCTTCCAGTTTTGAAATTGAGATTGATTATCCAACACGAAAAAACCCAGCTGGTTCTGTAACTTGGAACCCTGTTTATGAAGCACTCGTTTGTTTTCACAAGACAACAGCACTGTGAGTTTTATTTCTTCTTCTCAAAATGAATAATCAACTGTTGGAACTTACTGGAACCTGTAGAAAGTTCCTGAGGAATTCAGCTGTTACTGATAAATAAGATCTTGTTTTTTGGCTTAGTGACACCAGCCAAGAAGTGCTGTATTTGCTTTACTGTGTGTAACTAGTCAGAGATTTCTTCCTCTTTCCTATGTTACAATGCTACATATGGTTTCACATCATTTAAGGAGAGCTTCCCTTAGTCTGAAAGATCAATTTGCTTTCTCTTTACCTTGTGTTGTATGAAGGGTGGGGATGGTGAATGTGACAAATGTGTGTTCTGGGTGGCACTGATGATGGTTATGTAAGGGACATTGCTGAAATCCAGGACAGGCACTGTAACGTGAGTGCAGGAGTGCGCTGTCAGGTATGGAGCAGCACCAGCTTATTTAAAGCATTTTGGTTGTAACTGCACTAGAGGTCAAATAGCTCGTATCAGCTGAACTTTTTAACCATGTTAAAATGAAGTTGCTGGACTTTGAGTGTGTGAGAATTCCATGATTTTTTTTTAAGTGCAAGGAAAAGCTGGCACTTATAGTGGACTTTCTGTCAAATGGTAAGTGGTTCTAGTGATTTGCAAGTGGAAACATGATAAATGTATAATCTGTATTTTCACTTAGTGCCTCTCTTGTTGAAGGTTTCTTAATCAAGAAGAGAAAATGAGGAATAATATTCAGACTACTATAGGAAAAGGGGTATTAGTACTCACCACCTACTAAATTAAGTTTTGGGCTCATGAAGGAGTAGAACCAACAAAGGAAAACTGACAAGTGTTTATTCTTAATAGAGTTTAGTACAGTGAAGTATAGGATCACTTCTGATTTTTATGATTGCAAGATGTCTGGGTAAGTTTCTGCAATTAAGGCAGCTTTCCATAGCATAGAGCTTTCAGATCTGCACAGCTGCTATGAAGAAGACTGCATGAACATGGTTTAGAATGTTTATTTACTTTTATATTGTATGGTAAAAGCCTTAAAGTAACTGTTGTGTTCTGAAGTTTCCAAAAAGCATTACGTGATACAAAATGGCACTTGATCAGCTTTAATACATACAAAATATTGAGTAGTGCTTATGTGGATAGAAATTATTCAAAGATTTATTCTCTTTTGTCACTAACACTTCCAGATGAATTTCCACCAGGGTGGTAAGTGTGTAGTTCTCCTACATGTAAATGTTTGATAGACTCTTTTGACTAAAACTAATTAACTTCTCTCAAAATGTTCTACTTAGTGCCTGTGTTTTTTTGATATAGAGCACAATAAAAACATATTCATCATGACTATGTGGGCAACTATAACATCGAGTTGAGCGTTGCCTCACAGTGACATCAGTATTTGGCTGCAGTCAGTTGGCACTGTTGCTTTAATGAAGGTTTGAATAGGTGCTATAAGCTGTGCAGACCAAATACTGTGCTTGTCTTTCAAAATACTAGAGATTCACGCTTCATTTTACAAAAACTCGTAAAACAAGTAGTCTGTAATCTAGTTGTCAGACATTTGTCTGACAAGACATGTCTGCAAGAGGCTGAACAGCAAAGACAGGCTTACTAGAGAGGGACTTAGTCATTTAGCTATTTAAGAAAAAGAAAAAGCCTCCCCAAGGTTTTTTGTACTTTTATTTTTTGCAGAGAAATAGGAAGAGGTCAAAATACCATCATCTTCTCTGTTCCTTAATGTAATGCCCAACTGTTAGTTTCCTTTGTAGAAGGCAAACTGCCAGGCACAGTCACACAATGGAGAATGCTTGTAAAAATAAAAGACCCCTAAAACCCCAAACAAACCTTTGTAGGGAACACTCTGTGTTGAGCCTCTTAAATGCTGTTTGAGGCAGATGCAGTGGGCTCAGAGTCCAAGTGTACGTAAAGTTTACTGTCGTTCAATGTGCCTGTTAAGCAGCACTGAGGTTGCATGTACATAATGTGGGTAGATCCTAACCCCAGTCAGAAGACAGGAGACAGGAGGAACACTGCTTTGACTGGGGGATTTTGTCTGGGGAGGCCAGGAGCACATGAGGATTATTTCTTCGCTAAGGTAACTGCAGCTGTTGTCCTCTCCTAAAGGTGTTCCCATATAAAATCCTTCACGGTTTTGTTTTGTCATTCTCGTGATTTTTCTAAGTTACTAAGGAGGAATTTTTCTAAGGAAGATACACTTTGGTGCTCTTCTCCCCTCTTTTCAATTTGGCCCGCAGGTGTAGCTCCTTGCTGAGATCAGGCGTAGCTCTTTCTAGACAAAATATGAAGATAGGCTGAGAAAGTTGGGGCTGTTCAGCCTGGAGAAGAGAAGGCTGCGTGGAGACCTCAGAGCAGCCT
>JANRGW010040398.1:0-29090 GCA_024733675.1 Psilopsiagon aymara | reverse complement strand
CTTCATTAGGGACTGTAGTGATAGGACAAGGGGTAACGGGTTCAAACTGAAACAGGGGGAGTTTAGATTGGATATGAGGAAGAAATTCTTTACTGGTGAGGCACTGGAGTGTGTTGCCCAGGGAAGTTGTGAATGCTCCATCCCTGATGGTGTTCAAGGCCAGGTTGGACATAGCCTTGGGTGACATGGTTTAGTGTGAGGTGTCCCTGTTGGAACTGGATGATCTTAAGGTCCTTTCCAACCCTGACTGTTCTATGATTCTATGAAAATACCAGTTGTTTTGTTTTTTTTCCCTTTGTTATTATTAAAATGTGTGTTTTGCTTGTGGATCTTGTTTAGCTGCTTTAAATTTGAAGTCTGTTTTTTGCCGGCTGTTATCCCTGTTGGAGTTCCGTTGACTTCACTAAATACTGTACTCTTGGCTGAACAAAGCAGGTAAATTCTCTGTTTGCTGTCAGTTTGATGACGCACTCATCTGTATCCCATCCATTTTTCACTGGGAGAATTCATCTGAGTCAGAAGTATTAACAGCATTCTCAAATGGGGATTTGGGACTTCCCAGCTCTTGCAGAGTGGTGTAATCCATCTCACTTCCTACATTTCTTCCCCTAAGACAAGAGTCTTTCAGAAAAGCCAGTGGAACTGGAGAGTCTGTGACTGATGCAAGGTGTAACTCCCCACTTCACCCTGCTCCTCTTGTCACCCTGACCATGTTGTGCTTCAGCTTGGCCTTAGGCTCCTTATGTGTTTGCTCTGTAGTATTCTGAGACCCATGGTTTGAATTTTCTGGATTCTCAGTCATTCACTGCCTATTTGGATGGACTGACTGACTTATTCTTAGGTCTTGTTTTGGGTTCCTCAGTAATCTCTCTCTGCAGATGTCGGTGCTTCAGCACTGAGTGAAGTGATGCTTTGCTTTTTATGTATGCAAGAAACACATGGTCTGCAGCCAGCTACTTACACTCACAAGATACTTAAGAATATGTTGAAATGCAAGGTCTTACAGAAAATGTAAATGCATTACTTACTACTTTTCCTTTGATTCTCATGATAGATTTCTGGAGAGTGCTCTAAGGCTTTTCTTTTTTTTGGTGCTATCACTACTTTGCCTTCATGTTTATGCTAATTTTCTTTCTTTGCCAGAGCCCCATAACATTTGTTATCAGTAGCTACAATTTCCTGCCACCTGTGGTAGAATATATTTCTTCATTATGAGCTTTTTTGCTGCTTCCTCAAGTTTTGTTTTAGATTAGCTGCTATGGAATTTTTACATATCATTTGCTTGTCCTGCAAAACTTAATCATCTGGTATGAAAATTGGTGCTTCTAGTTTATATTGGCCCAAATTCCTTAGTGCCAGTGCCTGGTCCCAGTACTGGACTGGTACTAAATTTAGCACAAGGGAGTGTGGTGGAAGACTGGGTTTTGTAGGGTTTGTTCTGCTTTGGGTTTGTGGTGGTGATGGCTTTTTTCCCTTCTCTTCCCTTAAAGTGAAAGAGCACTGAAAGCACCAAGGCTCAGTTCAGAGAGACTGGGTTGGGATACAGAGGAGATCACAGCTTTATTCTAAATGTGGTGAACATTTTCTCAATGTCATTTGCAGCAACTTCACATCCCTATTTCAGAAGTTATTATATTTTTAAAGACCACTTTAAAAGTGAGGATGTAAGCAGAGGTTTACCACTCCCGATTAAATCTTCGTGGAATGATGTACTGTGAACCCTTTTGCACAAATCAAAAGAGATTTGTATATATGCATACAAATTATACCAACTAACTGGCTTTAGAAATGCAAATACATATCTTGATGTTGTCCATTAAATGGACTTTTTCCATACTCAATTTAAAAGACCCCTCACCTTTATCGCAGGAAGAGCTGTCCAATACCTTGTCTGTAGTCGGTAGTTTCTTCTCTCCATCAGCATCATCTGGAACAATGTTAGAGTATGTCAGAAAGAAGCAGGAGTGTATGTGCAGGCAAACATAAATTGTACCGGATTTCCAGCATCGAAACAGGGACTTGGCAACTGCAGATGCAGAGCTTAAAAACTGTAGGAGGAAAGAGAAGGAATGGCTTTGTTTCTCTCTGCTGAATTCTGTTGCAGCAGCTGGTGCGAGCTACGTACCAGAGATGAAATGGTATCGTAGGTAAAACTGCTGCTGTCTGGCAGCAGTAATTCATCTGATAGCTGCCAGTGAGGCTGATGGAGAAACAACTGCTGACTGGTCGTGCCTAAGAAAGAGCAAAGAATAATTTTCTGTCATATTTATTGATATTTTTATCTTTACTTTCTGTCTTAGCCCCTGGGATATAAATCACAATTTGAAGGGAGATGAGACCACATTAGTTTTTATAAACTGCTTGCATGAGGCAGGAGAAACCTGTTTATGAAATGGTCCATGATACTGCTGAAACAGTTGTAAGAGAGGCCTTGCTGGGTCCCTCCTGCTCCACTTCTTGTCGCCTTCTGGGATGCCAGCCCTGCTCTCATGAGCTGGAGCCGAGTTCTCCCTTTTGTGTGTAAGTTTATTTTGTATGTTTTGGTGTGCTTTCTTCTTCTTTCCTCCCCTCCCCAAACATCACTGCTGAGGAATTCTTTCTCTTTCCATCGTCCCACAGGTCCACAGGGAAATGGTGCAGTCTTGCTTGAGTCGCATGATTCACCACTGGAAATGTCTCTGTCAGTGTTGCTGAAATCGGAATGAAATCTGTGCCCAGTGGGCATAGGCACAACTTTCAACTTTTCTTTCTCCTCCCTTTCCTTCAACGAGTATGTGCATTTCTACCTGTCTGTGCATTGTGGAGGAGATGAAAATAAAGCACATACTTCGCAATATGGTGAGACTAAGGGTGATGCTCAAACTTAGTTTTCTCATGAACTTTCTTCCAAATCCCAGGAAACAGCAGTCCTGAAAATCAGGATCTGACAAGGGCTAGTAGCAGAGCCTTTCTTTATGGAAAGAGCTCTAATAATGATGGAACTTCTTGTTCCCATAACCAGTTCATGAGAGGCTTGCTGGGTCAGAAGTTACATCTGAACCAGAGCTGATAATGCTCAGGAGTGGATCACCTGTACCTGTCAGAGAATCCCTCAGTCTTGGGGAGAGGTTTGGCAGAGGTTGGTTGGTGCATTTTGCAGGTGAGGGAGGATTGCCTTTGGTGAATGGATAAGGCTATAGGTCTTGGTTCTTGAAAAATCTGGGAAATGGGAGGTCCACAACATCCTTGCAGAGCAAATGCAGGTGTAGCTCCAGATAACAGCTCAGGCAAGGACCCGACAGGCCTGAGTCCTCGGAGGTGGTTATGGAAGAAAGAAAAGAAGGAAGAAAAACCCCGCCTGAAGCAATCAAAGTAAAGAGCCAGCACAATTGGTTGTGTATTTTAGAACAGAATTCAGGGATAGAAAATTGGGATTTGAAAAGGTGAGAGTGGAGGAGATTGCAATAGTTAACATGAGGTTATTAAGGATCAGAGAATTTTCTGTCTTGTCTTCATGGAATTTGAATTATTTCTGTTGAAATACTGGTAAAAAGAAGAAGAAAAGGAGAAAGGAGAAAAGGACAGTTTCAAACCTGAAAAAGTCATCGTATTGCAATCTACAGGGGAAAGAAACATGGCAGAAACAGAAAATCCCTGAAATCATCATAAGCTTTTTGAATCTTGAGAACAGAAAATACACTTTAAAACACAGGGTTCATGCATACAAAATGCATGTGAGTGTTTGTGTGAGTGTTTGTGTGCCTGTTCACGTATACACACCATTGTAGTTCATCACCAGCCAAGGTATAGTAAGATCGAAAACTTGCAAAAAGCTTTGGTTGTCTTCCGTCTAGAGTCTCATTTTAATCCTTTGATTTTGCCATAGAAGTCTTGGGCCTTGTGATGGTGTTTCACTGTTTTCATAAGCTGTGTGTGTGACAAGGCATTTGTTATTTTTCTGTAGTCAGATTTGAGTAAAACGTAGGTAATTTTCATACTCCAAGTTAAAAAAGCATAGTTTAGGGTTTTTCTCTCCTTAGTTTTCATTCCCGCATTGCATTGGCCTACAAAATGCTCTCTTATTATAAGACATTTTCAAAGTTTCTGCAATGGTGGCTCAATCCTTATCCCTTACAAGAAGTTGGAAGCTGGTATGAATGATTCATTTTGAACAGCTATTTTGGTGGTGCATGCATCATCTTAGATATGACTTTACATAAAATGGATGGGAAAATGCGAGTTTATATACCTCCTCCACCTATCTATTTAAATGAAAATCCATAAAACTTGATCAGGAGACCGTCATTTGAATGTATTTGGAAAGAACATTAAAAAATACCGTAAGGAAAACCAAGGCAGGAGCTCTGGGTTGGTGAATGATGATCAGCAAACTGTGAAATGGAGGAAATTCGGTGGGCAGTATCCACACTCAAGCTTGGCTTTAAGCCACAGATGTTTGCAGTGCCTGAAGATAAAACGATCCAATAATATAGAATAAAATCAAAACTGCAGTAAGGCAGAAGACAAGATCTGCAAGTGTTCTCACACATTGAGGCACAGCCACCTGCTCTCCAAAGTGGGATGGGGTGTTTTTTTGGGTTTGGATATTCACTTGTTTGGAAGGATGGAGAAGGAAAAGAGAGGATGAGCCTTTCAGTAGTGTTCTTGGAGGAGGGCTGGTTGGGTGAGGCTTCTGGGAAAAAGGTACACAGAGAAATTAACCTTTCAATGAGAGAATTAGGCTTCTTTTTTAAATGTGATTTTGGAAGAAATTGGGATCTTTTGCATTGGGTAACAGTTGTGTTATTTTTGCTTCTGTGGGGACTGGCTTCAGATTGCTGCTAGTCTGTTTTGTGGTGTGCAAAACTCAGCTGTAAGGGAACAAGAAAATACTATGATAATAAGACAGCTATTTTTAAAGTGCAGAAGCAAAATCCTAAAACTACAATGCATTTTTTCTCGTATGTAATCAGAATATTATTGGAAAAATATTGACTACAGCTTTGAAGAGTGAATGAATTTAGTGAAACTTCTGTTACACCAAACATCTCATCCTCGAGTACTGAGACAGAATAGGAAAACAGGAAAGAAACATGTATAAAAATGCGCTTTTAATAATCATTTATCTTTTCTACTCGAATTGTGAATAATGCAGTTTTAAGGGTTTAGTTTAACCTCTCTACAGCACTATTTCTCTTTACAGGCTGCAGATAGAACCCAATCCAGGCAAAAGTCCTGGGGAGGTGAATGAAATGTACTCTTGTGAGGTTTGACCAGTAGGTGATGAATACTCACTTTTATGTGAGCAGATGGTGGTTCCAAGTCTGGACAGAAATATTGTCATAAGTATTTCCTTTGGTACTTCTGCTGTTCTAGTCCTTGTCATTATCTATCCTTGTCCGATATTCTAGTCTAGTCCTCCTCCCATCTGGGACATGTTTGTTGTAGGAACTATGTGTTGTGTCAAAATATTTAAAAGTGAACAGAGAGAGCGTGTGCTCAGAAAAAGAAATAGCTTTGTTGTCTTCATGCTGTGGAAATGGCTGATACGCTTGGTATGCTCCTGTGTTTTTAATGATGATATATGCAGGCAGTGTAAATGGATGAAAGAAAGCTTGCATTTAGAGGAAAGAAAGTTCCCGTGTGTTTCCTGCACTTTCTTCTCACGGTATTGGTAGATTTGATTTCTTAATTTAAATTACCACTTAAAACAATGCCTGATAGATACCTTAAGAACATGAAATCCTCTGTTTACCAGTGGAGCAGTGTGTACAAGGAAGCCACAAAGACCAAATTTGAAGTCACAGCCCATAGCTTCTTGCAGTGCAGGTAGGGCTGGAGCCGCTCCAGTGGATGGTGACAGAGCAGTGTGCTTTGCAAAGGTTGGTCTAATACAGTTTAGGGTGGACAAATATTCAGGTTTGCTATATGAGTAGTAGGACCTGCTCCCAAGAGGTTCAGCTTTGTTCTTATGCTTAGGGTACGTTTACACTTAGTGTTTATCCCCCGCACCAAAGTGAGTTGCATGTACAGAGAGTGGTATATTGTCACGAGAGACACTTCTTTTGTCCTGATAATGCTTTCATGCATTGAAGGAAGTCTTACCAGTCATTTCACAATGTCAGTCCCCTGAATTTCTAAGTCAAGGTTGTAATTCATAATATTTACATCATTACATAGACTATCACACTGGTTCAGTTCCCCATCAGATTGAGGATAGCTAACCGAAGCATCTTAATTTGAACAGAAAGGACTCTACCATGAGATCTTGGTGATTCTATGTCTAAAGTACATGGGATTTCTATGTCTTAAGTACGCTGGGATTATTTGGCTATTTTTCTACCTCTAATGATTTGTTAAATGAACTTATATGGTGCTGTTGTAAATTGGACTATAAATTGTTTGGTGCAGGAGTGGTGTTGGGTGAATTTTGATAAGATATTTGTAGTTCTGAAGTAATTCTGCAGTACAGGATTCAACAGATCTTTAAAATTTCATTTCTGTGATTTTTTTTGTCTTGGTCTAAAGCAGTCCTTTAACTCATATTCAGAAATAAAAGGCAATTCTCCTGGAAGACATTCTTAATGCTTTATGCAAACTCTTTTACAGGGAGACCTCCTATTGCAAAATGACCTATATCTTTACTATGACTGATTTAAAAGAGCAGAAGGTCAAAAATCTCCTAATGTGTGTTTGAAATGGGTGTGTCAGCACAGCATGTTTCAGAAGGGCTGCTGGGGCTCTGTAGAAATTGCATTTTGCTTTTAATTTTATGGTAAGGATTAGGGAATACTCATTTCAGCTGATGGCTAAACAGTAAACCCGAGTATTTTTAGAATGGAAGACATGTATCAGAAGAGAGATGCACTCAAAGGAATGTGGTATGTGGAAGTATTTCTGTGGCTTCATTATTTGTTCATGAAGAACAGTTTTTAGCAAATTTCTTTCTATCTACTATGCCAAATCTCTTGTTTATTTGCTGTTACGTGGTTAGTGCAATATTATGCATGACCTTGCGCCCTACTGCAAAGATATCTTGCATAGCAGAATATAATCTAAACGAAAATACGGTTTCCTAGAAAGCAATGTTTAGCCATTGATTTATTTACTTCTGTCTTTCCATCACCTGTTATTTTTCCAGAGCTGCTCTGTTGAGAGTGACCTTGCAAGATGACAGATTAATTTCAGTGCTTAGAGTTTGTGCAGGCTGCTACTCAGTTGTCTATTTTACAATATGTGTATACAATACATAGTATTCATTAATTCAATTTAAAACAGTTCAGCTTTAAACAACACAAACTCAAATGCAGGAGAAGCTTTAAAAACTCATCCATCTTTTTCCTGCTCTCTGCTTAGAGTAGCTCTTCCGTTCCTCCTGTAACAGAATACTTTTCCTCCCATCAGTGGCACAGCAAAGCAGAATTCCCAGGAAGATTACGGTACTTTGCTGTGGGATACGCCCAGAATCCGTCGAAAATCTTGGTAACTGCAAGGAATGAGTTGCAGTACTATACTGCCATGTAGAAATGTCAATTTCTTACTTTCATCTGGCAGCAGAAGCCTGATACAAGGAGCCTGGTTCCAGAGTGGTGACACTTGGCTCTGCACAGGTACTGCTGGAGTAGGGACTGGGTGTTGTGTGTAGTTTGTAGCTACTCCAAGAAAAGCAGCTACATCACCTCCATCAGCCTCCGGGCTTCTCCTTCCTGAAATGTATGTAACAGCTGAACCATTGCTTAACCAGCTGGATTATTAAACACCAGTGTGGCATTTCTTTGGCTTTTGGGAAGCTGTTTTACCATCGCTGGTATTTGTGGAGCAACTGTAAAATAGGATTTAGGGAACCTTTTTAGCACTTTGCAGCCCTGTTAAAAACCATCCTAGATTTTGCAGCTGACCTGGTTTTGGGGTGGGTTGGTTGGTTTTGGGGTTTGGTTTTGGGTGGGTTTTTTTAACTGATCCAAATTGTGCTTGTCAATGCTTACTGCAAAATGTGCCCAGAGGAACATATTAACAGCTGGGAGCGCATAACTTCATTAGTATTTGGGACTATCCCAATATGTGTTTTATTTGCTATGGTTGGAAAAAGTAGTAAAGGGCTGTGAGAACTAACTACAAAAAGAGGCTGTAACTTGTGACAGATATGGAAAATTCATTTTTTGCACCTGTGCAAACCATAGTTTCCTGATCTGAAGTGATTTTGCACAGCAAGCGTGCACTTACATGTAGATGTTCTCCACTAGGATGTTAGAGTTGAGTTTAACAGCTTGAAATGAGAGGAGCTCTGTGGTCAGTGGGGAATCATTATGATGGAATAATTACCTTCTTGTGGGCAGTAATGATCTACCTTGAGCTAAGTCATGGTTGTAAGGGTTGGTGGGGCTGACACAGGCTGCTGTTTCATCACGGCTTCAGCTGATGTGAAAACTGGCTCCTGGCCTTTCTGGCTTCACTTTCTGTTGCTGTCATGGTCCCAGTCCTGCCTTGCTTGGGCTCTTGCACTCATCTTGGAGCTGATCCAGTCCAGCTGAGGCCGCAGGAAAGCCACAGCTCTAGAGTAGAAGAAGCCTGTGGACTGCATAAAGCTGATCTTCATGTCGGAGGGTCTGCTGTGTATGTTCTGTTCTTGGTGCCTCTGCCGGCTGAAAAAACTCCTTGGCTTCAAAATGGGAATACTTTCTGGTTTGCAGTGTGACACAGCATTGCGTGGAACCTGCAGCACCTGTATCCAAGCAGAAAAATTCAGTGAAACAAAAATCCCCATGGTTTTTCCATCATGAGATTTGTTCTTGGATAGGGGATCACTGTGACTCTCACAAAGACATTAATGTGGATGAAGAAGAGGTTTATTTGTCACTTGTGAATGTGAAACCTTGAGTGTACAGAAGCAAGTATGCAGTAGTTGCGTAGAGGTTAACTCTTATGATTCTTACCAGGCCCTGTCTAATGTGATAATTACTTTTGGCACCTTTGTGTCAAAGCCAAACTCATCTTGTGAAGATAAGGTAATAATTTACCACTTAACCCCATTCTTCGTGTGCCATGTGTACAATAAAAACAGACATGCAAGTTGGGAATAAAGAATGGATGCCCATATCTTAGGCAAAAGCAGTGTTTGAGCAGTCAAATAGGCAGAATCAGAGGGAAATTCTGTCTCAGACCAAGTCATGCACTAGCAAAGAGTCTTGCATTAGTATTTTCACTCGGGAAGCTGAGATGCCCTATGGTGATCTGTGTACAATTCTTCAGCAAACATTTGTGCATTTCCAAAGAGGCCATGGTTCAGTGTTGCTGTGCCATTAGTGGCATTTTATGGTAGGCTGTATAAAGTTGCATGTGCCTAGTTAATTTTTAGTTTTGGGCTGTTGCTCAAACACAGTTTGCACAAATATGCTTTTGGTCCAGACTAGAAGAAAACCCCAAATCCAAAACCTGAGGCAGCTTTTAGTTTGTTTGAGATAGGAATGGCACAAGTTTACCCCAGATAAAGGGAATACTTAAGAATCCCCAGGGTGAAAGAGCCTGAAATTGCTACTTGGCATCTGAAGAGGAGGTCTAAAGTGTAGTCAATAGCTGTGTTGATGCTTTCTCCATTAACTCTAGTGTGTGAGATATGGTGACAGTTGAATAATTGTTGATATGTAAATAGAGCTATTGCAGTTTTCTTTCCCTCTGCGAGGGCAGTTTTCATTTAATGATGTAGGAGAGAGATGTGTGGGGAGCTGGGGAATGTTCATCCTGTGATTCATGTGAAATTTGCTTCCTGTGTCTTTGCTACTTGCCTCACTTGAGGTTTTTTTCCTTTCTGCGTGGCAGAGTGTGCATTCTTCCAGGTTTTAATTTACCAGCTGGCATTTTCAGTCTTTCTGGAGAGCTGGAGAAAGGTGAACTGCACCTTCTTTTCCTGTCACCCAGGTGGGCTGATCCACACTGAGGAATGACAGTAGTGTATGTTGGAAAAACTGTAGAATCACCTTAGAGTTAATCATATTGTGTCTCTTTTATGGTGTGCTAGAATAAAAGTAATGAATTAACTGCTTCGATGGACTTTCACTCCTCTTACAGCAAAGCTTCACTCTACTGTAAACACTTGGTGTTATGTCAGCTCCCTACAAGTAGTCATTATCACCTACACACTGGGTGTCAAGTGCTGCTTTAGAAAGAGATTAGTACCTTTTCTTCCTCCTCCTGCTCTTCCTCCTCCTCCTCCTCCCCCACGATTGCTCAGCTGAGTAGAAGGAAATCCAAAATACCACAACCATACTGGATGGAAGGTGGAAAATAATGTCCCTGTTTGGTTGCCTTTTCAAGGAGAGAAGTGAGATCCAGGATTTTCTTCCCTTTCCCTAACACTTACACGCTGACCTAACCTCAGCTGGCATCAGGTTGGGGTATTGGTCAAAGCAAAGCAGGGTCTTCAGTGTCCCAGAGCCTATCACATGCTGCTGGCTGGCTGATGATAGCCCTGTGTGTTGCCAGCTACACACTGTGGAAGCAAACGCTGGTATTTGCTTCCTCTCTAACAGGGAAGGGAAGCAAAACTGCAATCAAAGCCACAATAAACCCAAATCAAAGCGGACCTTGAACCAGCAAACAGTTTTTTTTTCTTTATACTGTTACTTCTGTAATATACCCACAGGAAGATTTGGCTGATTGGACACTTACCAGTTGTTTGCCAGGCACCTTGCAACAACCACTCATCCCTCTCTTATAAGAGCATGAATTTATTGTCTTTTACCAGGAAGAACAGACAAAAAGAGAACAGCGCAGAGGTTAACTGGGGCAGGGGAAGGAAAAAAAAATGCCATTTACTTTTTTCCACAGTTGCTATCCCATTCGCTTGGACACCGCCTGTGCCCCCAGTGAGAAAGCAAAATGGTATCACAAAGGACAGAGTTAGTAAAGATGTCCCAAGCAGCACACAGTGGTATCAGGGACTCCTGCTTTTGTAAAATAAAGAGAATTGCAGCATTCTGTGGTTGCAATTGCGTTTGCAGAGGTGAAAGAGGCAACAGAACATGCTGTTAGGAAGTAGGAAATGCCGCCACACTGGAGTGCTGGGTGGATATTCTTCCCCATCTCTTAATTTCTTTTGAGTTTCCAATCATGTTCGCTGAGCGCTTGATCTGGTGCTTCTGCTGAAATGGGCACTGAAACAGTACTGAAAGCTATTACATTTTCTTTTGCTTCCTGTTTAGCATTTCTTTGAAGCAAATGACAGATTAAAATCCCTTGCTTCTGTCTTTTTCTGCCTTTAAGCAGACTTGTGCAGGCAGGAGCATAGGCTTTTATGTTTGGATAGTCATCTTAGTAAAAAAAGGCTCTGTAGCAGAGACTGCAAGATTTTCTGTAAAGAAGTGCAATGGCACGAGCAGTCTGGGCAGTGGCGTTTCAGTGTATTCTATGGAATTTCCACTTCAGAATGTTTAATAGGTCTGTTCCACTCCTCTTTTCTGGAAGACTTCCACGGTTTTGGAGCAGAGGTTTCTACACTGTGGTTCTAACACCACTCTTGGTGTAAAGAAAGGGCAGCTCCCAACTGAGCGTGCATGGATGGAATGTCTCTGTGCAGGCTGTGGCTTGCTGGGTGGATTTTCCTGCTGGGGTTTCCTATAGGGGCTTTACCCGCAAGCTGAGCGCTGCGTTCACACCATCATCCTGCACAGGACCTTGCTGGTGAGGAGCCCAGCACTTGCTCTCGAGGGGAGCTTCTCCAGGGCAGAGAGTGAGCCCATGCAAGAAGGCTGTGGGAAGAGTTAAGGGCATTGCCTTTGGATGTGGATTTTGTGGAGTAAGGTGGGAAACAGTTGTGGAGGTGCAGAGGTCCTACTGCCAGTGTCCATGCACAAGAGAAATCTGTTTGGGACTCCTTCCCTACAGAAACCATGGCTGTTATTGTCACTAATGGTTTTCATATGTAAGTAGTTGGAATATAGATTAAACAAACTCTTCAGATCAGTGCTTGTTACTAGGAGCTTATGGAAGACAGAAACAGAATTGTAAAGTGCAGGGGGCAGGGAGGAGGAAAGAGGCCTAATACTGGAGGATTTTTACAGTGCTCTGGAAGCACTGATCTCAAAGGTCTTTTCCAACTGAAATGATCCTCTGTGTGGGGATTTGAAGAGATGCTGTATGTGTTGCCCAGTGCATATGGAAACTTGACATTCACCTAACACAAAAGTTGTGTGTTCTGAAGAGCAGTGTTTGAAGAGATCCTAGTTGAAATCTGAGTAAGCAGTTACAGTTCGGTGTTACATCTGAAGAGACCTGGAAACAGAATTAAAGTTGTAGGGGTAATTTTGACACAAGGAGCAAAGAATACAGAATGTGGAAGATAAGCAAGAAAAGTCGAAATTGTTCAGGGTCAGAGAGCAGAGCAGGGCTAGCTGGGGCTGGAGTTTTGTCAGATCTCATGCTTGGTAAGTCCGTGTTCTGAGAGCTGACCGGGATGTATGGAGGCTGAGAACTGGGATAAAGCCTCCTCGAACTGGCATGAGGTTTTTCTAATCCATGAAAATAAGAAGTGTTGGGAGTTTTTGAGAGCTCACTGAAGGAAGTCTGAGGTCCTCCTCAGCTCCTTGTGGTGAAGTTCAGTAAAGCACGGAACATGAGCTGACACCTGAATTTTTGCTGCAATGCAATAAAATACCTCAGTGTTTTGGCTTCTCAATATTTACTTTAGATTTTTGCAGTAGATTGTGTGTGTCTGTGAAAGAGCCTCAATGCCGAAAGATTAGCTTGAGTATTTAGCAACCTTTTGTTTGTCCTCACTGTACACTGGGGACATGATCTATTGTGTCCATATAGGAAACAGACATGGTGAAACCGAATCACTCGATCAAGGTTAAAGGGAGAATTTGTGGTGGATGTTGAAATTAAATCTAGATCTTCCTAGCTTGGAGCTAGTACTATTGCGGCATGGCCATCTTCTGTCAAGAAATCTCTTCTTTCATCATAGGCTTGTTTGTGGCTTTGGCTTAATTTACTGCAGACACAATCAATCTGTGGTATCCAAGCTGGTAAACTTTAATTGAAAAGCTGTCACACAAGCAGCCTCTGTCCCCGAACCCCAAACTACTGAGGAGTATGAGCCTCTGGTTCCTTTAGTGCTGTGAAGTTTGGAGTTCATAGAATCCTAGAATGGAAGGTTCCTTCCAACCCAAAATCCAATCCTTCCAATGATTTTGGGCTTGGAAGGGACCTTAAAGCTCATCCAGTTCCACTGCCATGGGCAGGGACACCTTCCACTAGAGCAGGTTGCTCCAAGCCCTGTCCAACCTGGCTTTGAACACTGCCAGGGTTGGGGCAGCCACAGCTTCTCTGGGCATCCTGTGCCAGCGCCTCAGCACCTTCATAGGGAAGAACTTCTTAATATCTAATCTGAACCTCCCCTCTGTCAGTTTAAAGCCATTCCCTGTTTTTCTGTTACTACAGGCCCTTTTCCAAAGCCCCTTTCCAAGTTTCTTGTGACCCCTTTAGGCACTGGAGCTGCTCTAAGGTCTCCCTGGAGCCTTCTCCAGGCTAAACCAGCCCAGCTGTCTCAGCTTGTCTGCAGAGCAGAGCTGCACCAGCCCTAGGGACATCTTCATGGTCTCCTCTGGATTAACTACAGCAGCTCCATGTCCTCATGTTGGGGAGTTGTTATGCAAGTGTGAGTTTAGAGCTTGAAAGAGCCTCAATTAATATTTTAGTTAGATGGAGAGGAAGCGCTTTATTTGAGGTGGTAATCCAAACAAGTGTCTTGGAGGTAGTTTCAGTATGAGGAGTAGAACTGAGCTCAGAACTGGCCATAGACCTCGGTGAAGATGCAAACAGAGGAGTTGTTGGATAGACAAGGACATGCTTGCATTGTTTTTAGGTAGAACTGTCCAACCTAGTTTTAAGTGTCTGGCTGGAAAACTGATAATATAATTGGGCAGCCTGGAGTTCAGCACAAACTAATTGCTCAGTTCTTCACTCAAGTGTTTTTCAGGATGATGTAACTGAACATAAGCTGTGCTAACTTTCATTCTTCTACAGCTAAATATATATCTCTGTAGTCTTGCTGAGCTTGAGCTGATTGTGTAGTGATAAAGAGAAGAGGCAACATTTTATGTAAGGTGTGTGTAGGAGATCTGAGCAAGATCTCCGCAGGGATCATATTAGAGCTTATAAATGTGGAAGCAGTTATTTACAGATGAAGTGCGGAGTGAGAGGAAAGGAGTAAAGGATCTGAATCTCACTGTTACATTATCTCCAGAGAAGTGCTGAGTTATCACACAGTTTGCTCAGTATATAAACTGAAATTGATGCCTGATTTCATTAGATGCTAAATTGATAAAAGATTGGCTCTTGGTTTGAATATCAAGACTTCTGACCAATCTTACTCTTGATGCTGTATCTTTGTAACAGCTTGAGGTCTGAACCCTCTAAAAAAACCCTAAAAATACAAGCGGTTCATTAAAGCTATAATTAAATCTTTGTAGAAGTATATTATTTAGGCTTGACTTGATGCTGGTTTTTTGTGTGTCCAGTGGCAAATATTTTAGTTCCTCTTGCTGAATGCTGCGCAGACACAAACTATGCAAGTCGCTAGTTGTGTTGTAATATAATTACCTAAATTGGCTCTGTTAGGGACAGAAAAACTGAAGTGCCTGGCCTCCATTCCCTTGTAGTAGTTAAGTGCTTCTTTCATGGAGATAGAAATCACTGACTTGACCCTTCTTTTGCTGATTCTGCAAACACACAGTGCATTCTACTGATGCAACCCCATTGCAATCACTTTCTCTTTTCATATTGCCCAAAAAATTGACGTGTTTAAGGTTCCTTATGAAACAGGAGAAAAGAAATAAGTTGTTGTTTTTTTTTTTTTTTTTTTGAGGCAGTTTTGCTCTTTACAAACTGTGATTTCAGGAGCTGTCCTTTGTTCATGGTGATTATTATTGTTTTTACCTTCAACAAAACGTAAGATCCAAAATTTGTATAAATTCAATATCCTGATGTAGATTTTTAGCTTATTGCTGTCATATCTGTGATTTGTATGATTCATGTTTTCCCACTGGATTCCTTAAATATCTTGAAAGGTATTTAATGCACCTTAAGTATTTCAAGTGGTTGCCAATATCATCTTCCTTAAATCAGGGTCACCCTTTCATGGGTCTTTCTCAAGACAAAGTCAGTAGACACACAGCTGCAATGTGGGAACAGAATCATCAACACCCGGTGTGTAAACACTAGAAAAAGTAGCATTTTTGGTGCTGTAGTATCTGGCTCTTTGGGAACGAAAGGTAAATGTTGATATTATTGATGGACTGGAGATAACTGTGGGTTTGTGTGTTTGGACTGTGGTGAGTTTTTTTTGGTTTTGGTTTGGGTTTAGCAGTGTAATTGATTTTAACCTGTTAGAATGTATTGCTATAAAAGACGGATAATTGCCTTATCCACACAGTTTAAGGCTGGTCTCTAGTTACATTGGTTAGTTCTGTAACTGGAAATTGTATTTGCTGAAAGGATTCCACAAGTGTTAATGCAAGCAGGTACTCTACCTTCCCCAGTGCATTGAGTTTCTTTCAGCAGTTGGTTTACAAATACCTCCTTTCACACCCATGGAAATAATGTGCGCTGAAGGAAATGAACTTACTCAGATTCTTAATGATGTGATAGCATTTGTGTTTATTTCTGTGTAAGTATATGCAATTTATTTTTAGCTTAGACTGTGAGAAAGTAAGTGATGTAAAATGAAGTTCTGTTTTCGGAAGTGTCAGAATGTTTGTGCAGTCTTGTGGGGAGGAAGAAAAGGCATTACAAAGATGCTTTCCCAATGATTTTAGCACAGTGGTACAGGAAATGGGTTTTTATTTAAATGTCCTTAATGACAAATGTTCATTCTCATACCTGTATGTTTGCTCTGAAAACTGTTCTGCGCTATAATAGTGTTCTGTTTTCTGTTAGCATCAGTGGCAAGACTCCAGATGATGTTACTGAGAATATGGCTACAAATCTGGGGTGGGATGGGTGTTCTGGCCTTTCGCATATACACTCAGCTAGAAAATGGTCTTTCTGGAAACCAGGGGATGCCATTTTCTGCTAGGGCAGAATCCTTTTCACAACTAAAGGATCCTGTATACGCATTAGTTGAATAGGTTTAACTTGGTATTGTACAGTATCATGTGAAGTTGCTGTGCGTTTTTCCCAGTTAAGCCTGGGAATGTGCTGCCTCTTTTCTTCGTAGCACATGCAATTGCTTTTGGGAGCTGAAGGTGCAGTTACTTGCTTTGCCGAGTGCACTGAATGGAAGATGGATCAGGTTGCTGGAGGGCAACCTCTTGGGTGGCTCTAGCCCAATTTTGAGCTCTTGAAGGCAGGTTGGGTGGAGTCGGCTAAAACACAAGAGCAAATGTGTGCAAACATTTCAGGGGCACCATGGGCTGCACGGTGTGTGATCCCTGACTGAAGGGCACCCCAGGATTTTCATAAACCAGGGAAAATCAAAGGCTCACAGCTTATGTAAAACGTTTCTTTGAGAAATCATTGCTTCTTTTAAAGGATACTTGAGCTCAGCATTCTGGTGTTCCTTTAGAGAATTAATGACTTGAAAGCCAGTGCTAGTATTTATCATCTCCGTGGTTGTCAGAAGCTTTGAGTCTTCTCGCCCCATTCACAGATTTTCCAAAAATTCCATTATTTTAGAAGTGGAAAGCACGGAATTCTGAATTATGCTTCATCATATATTTTATTATTGTTGTTCCTGAGACAGAATTAATGAAATGACAAGAAGAAAAAAAAAAAACCTCAGTGGGATTTAATATAACAAATAATATGCTGAGGGTTCTCATCACTACTTTATCTAAATATAACGCTGTAAGCAGCTCGGTTGCTTGTGAATAAGATGATGTTTGGAAGCTACAGCAGCTCTCTGGAAACCTAATTTTCCTCTCCACGAATCGAAGTTAGGAGTATTAAATATAATTATCATGGAATGTCTGTGTTTAACTGTTTTATGGTATGCAAACACAGAACATTGAGATGTCTTCAGTGAACTAAGTTGAGGACACGATGCAGGACTGCAAAATCTATTTTTATCCTCAAGGTCAACTAACATCTTTGAACACTGACATCAGTGTTCAGGAAATATAGGTCTTAATCCTAACCTTGAATGTAATTGTTTAGTTTCACTGTACACAATTTGATACACACACACAAGTCCATGCATTGTTTATCTTCTTTTCCTTGAACATTTGAATATATAAGCAGTATATTTTTAGAGACTGGAATGTCTGACTCAGACAGCAAAACAAGGTATCTAACAAAGTTATGTAGTTCATCTTTGTAGGACAGTGCTGTGTAAAAAACCCCAGACTATTTGTAGGCAGAAATTGTTTAGGGATCCTTACAAATAATTTCTGAGAATTAATACTATTTCAGTAGAATTTTAGTAGCAGCAACTTATCTGATGGTGATGGACACTTTCTGAATTACAAAGCTGAAATGGCAGAGGAGTGCTTAAAGGTCTTAAATTACCAGACAGGAACAGCCCATGCACGAACCATCTTGTAACAGGTTAAAGAGGAGAACATTGGTTTACAAGTGCTTCAGATTTTTTTCCCCTCTTGTTCCCTTTTTTGGAGTGATTTAATTAAACTTTGCCCATTTATTTTCTTAACCTTCCAGTGAGGCTTTTGCATTTATTTGCTAGTCATTTTTTAACTATTATTATTTTTTTTTGCTAGTCATTTTTTTAACTATTATTATTTTTTAATCTTCACCCATTCTTTAAATGTTTATGGAGATTTTGTGTTAGGATGTTCACATTTGATCAGGTAAGGGCATATGCCATGGAACAAGTAGTGTGGTATTCTGTGCCAGCCTCAGCTGTTGGGATTTTATTACTATGATCTGCAGTTTTATTACTGGACATTAAGACATCCAACAGATTTACTTGGTACAAAAACCTTGCTAAGAGATCATGACCATGAATTAGTTCTGGAAAAAGGTCATGGTGACGGTAGTCATCCAGATGGACAAGTTCTGGTTAATTCCTTGAGTTCTAGTGAATTTGCTACTGGTCCTGCAACACTTGCCTGGGATCCCTTTAACTCTGGCAAGGGGAGTTGCCTGCATTTGTGATGTGAGCTAACAAACAACCCAACAAATAACTCACAAAGAATCATTATAATTTATTCCCCCTTCAAAATGCTGTGTCCTGTTCTTTGGGCTTAAAGCTAGGCATTCCTTCTCTCCACTGCAAATGTATTCCTAGTCTGTGACAACTGTTAGTTTTCTGGAGTGGTGAAAAGAGTGGCAATCATGCCTCTAAGAAAAGGTAGCTAAAAATCTAGTAACAAAATCATCCAGACTTCACAGTCTGTGCTCACTGGTAGGTTAAACCTGAGTGTGATCCACCATGACTTACCCCAGGTAATAAAAGCGTGTTGGGTTCTTTCTTGGTCTTTTATTCTTATATTGCCTGTCTGCTTTACAGCATCCTTGTGGGGCAAAGGAGATGCTGCTGCCATGCATTGCTTGATCCTAAATGCTTCTGTGACCAAACACGAGGATTTTTCTTTTTTTAACTCTTTCTGAAGGAACGGAACTTTCCTGCTGGCGAGGAATGTAGTTATCTGCAGCACAGGAATTTTGCTGGTGAAAGAGTCATTTAATAATGCATGGTTTGAAGGATTATTTCACTTATGGAAACAACAGGGGCGCACACAAAAGAATTGTGTTTGGATGTGGGGTTTTTTTCTAGGCAAGATATTGTGGGTGGTTTTTTTTCCTCCAATAACGTTTTCCTTCACAGGTGGAATTTTCCAGCACCAGGTTGCCTCTCTTATTCTAGAACAACATTGCCGGTTTGGCAAGCCCTTAAGCTCAGTTGCTTTGAAAAATACTGGCAGAATTGTCATTGTTTCATAGTCTTGAATCTGGGGTTAAGAAATGGCTCATGGATCACGATGACATAGTTCAGTCCAGAAGCCCAGCACGATGCCTGACTGATCTTCATTTAAAAGTGTATTTTTATTTCATATACTGTGTATATTTGTTACAATAAAATTTGGGTCTGATATTTAGTTTAATAGTAATGTGCATAAATATTTTTGTGCCAATTCTAAGTTACATTTTAAAGTAAATATTCATTATTCCAGTGCCTACATCAGTAATTCTTTAAACTTTCATATTGTAAAGGTCTGAAAAGAAATCCCTTTGCTAAAGAATTTGAACACTCATTTCAAGTCTTTATATAATTGTGAACACAAATTCAGAGTTCTCATAGTATTTTTATTGGTATTTTTATATATAAATGCCACAAGCAGCCATCAGAATGACTTCAGATTAGGTTTAACTCTACAGTTGTTTGAACTCTTGGAATGGCTTTTGTAAGAGGTATTCCCAGATGTTCTAGTGGACATGAAAGGACCAGTTTGTTGAGGTTAATAGTTTAGTTTTGTTTTGGCTGACGTGCATCCAGTCTGTCAAGTCCCTTCATGAAAGGGAAGGGCAGGACAGGTATAAAACATTTTGGAGCATACCAACGCATATCCAGCCAGTGCCAGTGAATCCTTTCCAAGCAGGGGACCTGGTCGGCATGTCATTGCAGCAGGGAGGTGGTGGCTGCCAGCCCCATTCAGCACTGCCTGTGCTGCTCAGGGAGCCCCAGTGATGTCAGCCAACCCAACAGCAGAAGCAGGTTCTAGAATGGAGAGTGACTTTGGAAGTTAATAGTTTTTTATGTGATGGGCAGTCTCCAGTTCCTTCTTGCCCTGTGAAGAATGTCAAGATCTGCATGTCTTTTAATTGGGCTTTGTGCCCCTGCAGCAAGGAGACACTGGGGGGGTTGAGATGTGAGGACAGCCCCCCGAAGGGTGGCTCTGTGGTCCCTGGATGGGGCTCCTGGATGTGCACTTCACTGTGCAGGATGATTGCTGGCATTCGTGGAACAGGTCACAGATACCTGCGGCTTAGCAAAGCTTAACAGGTCAGACTGCTTTAAGCTATAAGCTTATACATAGAATTTATCTTATATTGGGGAAAAAAAAAGCCCTCAACAAATAGAATTCCTTCAAGGTGATTGTTTTCTAGGAAATAGGTATCCTACTTGTTCTACTTGCTGAGCTATCAGAAGTCCTTATTACTTTGTTAAAATTTCATTTTCCCTTTTTAAATGTTGTGAGTGAATGAACCCTGTCCCACTGTTATGTCCCTTTATGATGTTAATCATTTGCTTTTACTAGGGTAATATATTAAATAATGCTAGTACAGGCTTCAATTCTTAGCCATTTGATATAATCTTAAAAAAGGCTACAGTGGTACCTACCATGTCATTCTAATGAGATAAACAGTAAGGATACCGAGGTATGTATGAAAAATCCATATATTGAAAAATGAAAGCTTAAAGAATTTCTTAAAAGGGGGGATACATTTTCTTATTAGTATTATTAACAGGCCATATTTGTATTTGAATTCTCTGCTGTTGTTTATTACTGTCTAATCTGTCTGAAATATGACTGTAACAGTTGAGCAATTTCAATAGACTAATGTTTCTTTTCTGAGGTGCAATCGAAGGTCATGGTGTGACCTAGCTATGTAAAGGTGGTACTTAAATTGAGATTCATATCCATATCGTAGTCATGTCCACTTTATAGTAAAGGATGCTCCTTCTAATGCATCCTGGCTTTGCGTATATTTTTCCAATTGAAGATAAGTGGTTTTCTGTACAGAGTGTTAGCATGTAAAAGGGAAAAACAGCCTCTGTAAAACTGTAGTATTTTGCATTGGTGATATCAGGAGAAGGTACTGAACCAAAATTCTTCCTCTAAACATCTCAGAGTTTTTTCTGGGAGAGTGGTTTTGGAGAGGTAGTGAAATGGGTCCATGTAACCCATCTCTGCATACAAAGTTTCAACCCTATTTCCGAACATCCCTGAAAAGTTAGGTTGTTTGAAGTCTATAGTCTGCTGCAATCTAATGTGATCCCTTTTAATTGTAGGACCCTGTAATTAGTATTTAAACGTCAGTATCCTACCAGTGCTTCTCAAGGACCCATAATCTCCATTAGGACCAAAAAAGTGGTGATAGGAGACCAAAGAGGAAGTGTAACTGTCCCTTCCAGAACACAGAGAAGGGAACTTATATGGTGGAAAGCTACAAACAGTTTGTGAGCCCCCCTGCTGGTACTAATAGTTCATGTTAAGTAAACAGGTTAATGCTGGAAGACAGTTGGCACGAGTCCTGTTTCAAAGACTGGCACATTTATGGGGTTTAAATCCGTACTAAATGAAAGGGTTGCCTCTAAACATATTGGCTGTCTTGTTCTTCAGTTCCTAAAGATGCAGCACTCACTGATTATTCTTTAAAAAGGCCAGTTTGTTGGTTAAGATTTGGTTTTAGTGTCAAAAATTTGTTTCTCTTATCTACATGTGTTATGGAAGATTGTCTTTTAAAAAGAAGGTGGAATGCTCATACAATACTTTTTTCTTGTTCTTGGCAACATCTTAGACTGTTGAGATCTTGAAGAAGCTGATTTCAGCTGTGGATTTAGGTTTACCTGTGTCAGATGTTGCAGGTGCTCACTCTCGCAAATACCGATCACTTTGGAGCAGACCGTTACAATGCTTCTCATTGCTGTGGGGAGGCAATGGCAGTGAGGCAGGTTTACTTAAACCTGATTGGGAAGCTCAGGCTTGTTCATGCATCCTCCAGTTGGCTCTGCTTTCCTCAGGTGTTGTTCTTGAAAGGGCCTGATGACCTCTCTTCCTGCTTGGGTGATCCTGAGAGTCTGGGTTTGTTTTCTGAGCACTACTTCTTGGCCAGGAGACGGGCAGCAATGCCAGCCCAACCCTGTAGATATCTGCTTGTTTGGGGCATGGCTGACAGGGAATGGGAGAAGAGAAATTATGTATTCATAGGTGGTAATGGCTGAGGGATGGGAGGTAACTGCAGTGTTGGCTGGCTGGTAGGTTTCCTTTCAGATATAGAGGAAACTGGGATTCTGATCTAGGACATGAGCTGACAGGGACTGCAATAATTTATCAGTTGGAACAAGAAGTGATTTGTACAGTGAAATAGATGTGGTCGATATAATAGAACAGTTCAAGGCAACTCTGAGCTTATGATTTTAAATGCACGCCGCTTATCTCCTAACCCTTCCCTCACGGATAGGAAAGAGTTAGCCAATCAGGCAACTTATAACTGCTGTAATTTAAACTAGTGAATATACTTATTTTATAGTTAGGGAAATTGAAGCACAGTGGGATCAAGTGACCTACTAACATCTCCTAGTCAAGAAACAGCAGGGCAAGTCCTTGAATTTGAGTGTTCTGAGGTCCCTCTCCTCTACTTCTTTTATTAGGTCATGTTGCTTCCCAGGATAACAACATGTTTGCGCAGTTTGGAAATGCAAGCTGTTTCTTTGCAGAAATATTACTGCAGAATGTTACAAAACTGGAGAAACACAGAGTCTGACAACAGCTTTAATTCTTGTTTTTAGAACGTAGCAAATGAGATTTAAAAATATGAAAGGCTGCCAGTCTGCTGCTCTAGTTTAAGTATCTGGGTTGTCATTAGGAAAATATTACCAATGAGCTGATGATTTCCAGCACCGTTCCTCTGATAGGACAGCCTCACTGAAAAGGAGGTCTTGGTCCCCCAGATCCTGAGAGAGGAATTAAAATGATGTTTCTGCATTTCCTGTCAATTATCTCAAAAAGACCTTGAAATGTGCTTCTGAAGTCTGTCAGCCTGGCACACATGAAATGAAATTGTTCTCCAAAGAACTGAGGTGGACTTGTTTGTCTCTGAGTATCTCCTGAGTTGTTGGTTGAAGTTCTACTGGTGAGGCTATTTTTCAAGTGGCGTTTCGAGCTCAACAGCCGAAGTTTCATTCCTTTCCCATCCCAGAAGCATTGCTGTGGTTTTTAATTAAACCGAGGCCCAAGAAGTATCTATTTGCCTTTCCATTTTTCTGCTCCATTTCCACTCCTTGTCCCCAAGTTAAGGTGTTAAATTGTTCTTCTGTCAGAACTAAATAATACGACACTGGATGCTCTAATAGGCATGAAGACGCACTGACAGATCTTTGTTTCAGGAGAGGCACTGTTCAGATGTCCTGTTGTTTTGCAGTGCTTTGCTATTAAATTTGATGATGGAATATCTACACAAAGCACCAGCTGACACTGCAGCCATTTTGAGTTGCACATGCTGGAAACCTACCAAATTGGAAAATGTTACTTTTTTCACAGTTGTGTTTAAAAAGCTAAAAAAACCCTCCACAGCCCTTAAGATTCTGAGGTCAGAATATTACTGTTGGTGTTATGTGATGGAGAGACCATTTCTGGGGGTGGAATTGCTGTTTTAGCTTTGGTTGTAGCATACCCGTGTGTCTGCCTGCTATGTACAGCGGGTATTCCTTGTGCTCAGTGGATTTGTAACTCAGAGGGTAGCAAGGAAGTCCCAGGCACTGCAAAGCTGGAACCTCCTCCTTGCTGCAGGAACCAGATGACTTCCTGCCTTGACTGGCGGGAGGGCTTGTGTGCAGAAGAGTTTGTACTCAGTAGCTTTAAGTGAGGACGAATGGAATGGGAGTCTTCATTGATAGCTTCTTTATTCCAACCCAGCGCAAGCTCCCTGTGGCGTGGATGCTGCCATGACACAGTAGTTCAGCTCTTACTCCAGTGAGTGCATCTCCTGAGCTCAGCGCTGGTGATAGGCCTCCCGTTGCCCAGGTGGCAGCAGGACAGCAGCCTTGTGCTTGAAGTGCAACCAGCATTAGTGGTCAAATACACGCAGCAGAGTGGACAGGCTCCAAACTCATAAGAAGGTTAATAGCTTGTTCATCATCTTACATGGCGTGGTACATTTGAGGCCCTACCTTAAATGAGCACAGGGAATATTCATGTCAGAAATTGTTCAGTTGGACCGGGTAGATAATAATAATATGTTGAAACTATTTTTCCTTTTGAACATTTCTTTAATTCTTATTTTTCTCCTCTTACTTCCTTGTCTATCCTACTAATCAAATACAAGAATTAGAGTACCTCCTGATTGAGTATAATGTAGGCATTATGGTTCCCTACCCAGGCTGAAGTTCCTGTGGTGTGCCACACAATCTTCTGAGAGCAGCAGTCCTCAAACTGGCAACAGTCAAATGTATGGAACAAGTTTTCATACAGCATTTAATTTCTTTAACCTATTCCTCTATAAGCTGGGAAAGATGGGTTTAAAAAAGTCTGTGTTTTGGTACTGTGTCAATCAACCTTTTACTGCTTTTTTTTAATTATATTTAAAATTAGTAGCCAAATAATTGCAGATTATCTTGGTATTTTCCTGCTTTTCTGACAGAGCGGTAAAGGTCACCAACACTTGTGGGTCTTGGACCTAAGTACAACACATCTTAGTTGCAGGAGTTTCCTGTTTTTTTTCAGTGCTGGAGTTGAGTTTGGAGCCTGCACTCCACACTCCTTACAGCTCCACTTGTACTAAAGACATGCTGAGAAAAGAGGACATGTCTCTCTGCTTAATATAACACAGAGTCACTGTATATAGTGTCCTGGCTCGTGTATGATTGTCTGTAGCTTTCTAATGATAAAGGCAGTTTCACGTGAGAAAATTCTGTATCAGTCTTGGTCCGGATTTGCAGTGTATTTCATTAAAGAACGGGATTATCACAGATGAAATTCCACATCAATGGTCCTGGCACTCTCTCTCTCTTTTTTTTTTTTTTTTTTTTTAAATCGCTTCCATTTTGGTGCAGTGCAGTGCTTTTGGTTTAACTGGCTGAATTGATATTCTGAGCAGCAAGTAAGGCAGGATGACAGAGCACCAGAGCACAGCTACTCCCATCAGTGCTCCAGGAGGGACGCTCTGTGCAACTGCCCACCCTGCCCGAGACAGAGCGCAGTCACGAACCACTGCTGTCCTGGGTTGCCACAGGAAAGGTTCCAACTTTGATGTGCACTGCTTTATACCTACTTCAAGAAAACACTGATGTTTTTCTGTGTTTAGTCACTGTTGGGATTGAATGGGTAGAGGTACCGAATCTGAAGTTGCAGTTTGAACACGGTACATGTACTGATCCTAATTTACTGTGAAAAACCCCAACTCTCACATAGAAAATGTGATGCTTTTTAAAGAACTGATGTAGCTGTCTTATTTTTAGTACTTGGATTTTTTTATTATTATTATTATTTTTTCCCCAATGACATTCCATCAAAAAAACCTTTTACATTTCATAATCCTGCATGGACTAATAAAACAAAATAACAGGTACATTTCTTTAAAGACATATCACAGACTAGATGGTGAGAAGCACTAAATAAAACACACTGATTCCTCAGAGCATAAGGCTGTCATTATCATGGGGCAGAGTGCTGTATTTTGCATGTTTAAAAAGGAAAGGACAGGACAGAGAGCTCCTCTGGCAGCACATACAGATTTACAGCGTATGCTAATGGGACCAGATCAGATTAAAGAGGAGAATATTTTGTGTGCTTCTCCTGCGTGGGTTTTGGGTTGTGGAGCGCATGACAGAGACACAAGTACCTCAAGCCCATCACAGCCGTGCAAGCTGGTTTTGGTATTTTCATAGAATCAGCATTGTTCTCGTGTAACAGGGAGATCAGGCTGCGTTTTAGCAAAGCAGGCTGTGAAATAGATTGCAGGAGAGCCGTGTGTGGTGGTTGCTGTCCGGGGTCTCAGCAGGCAACAGAGCCGGGGGAGAGCTGGGCTGCGCGCGGTGGGTTTGCTGCTTCCCTCCGTCCCCTTGCCCCTTCCGTACGCAGTGTTTCCTCCCCCCTCCCCTGACCCCCCCTTCTCAAATGATGGCGGTAAGACTTGACAGCCCTTGTCCTTGAAGGTTTCTCCCGTTTCTGTGTAAGTGGCATATTCCTGGTAGCTTGCCATCTTCCGTTTTTGTCATTATCCCAAGGGAAGTATTAAAATCACAAACAACAACATGGTGGTTCAGTCCATTTTCCTTGCAGAGAAACATTTCCTTTCCCTGCCCGTGTCTGCCGTTCGGTTCCCCGCTCCGGCAGCCGCGCAGTGCGGGCAGTAGGCACCCTCCCGCGCGATGGGATGAGACGCGATGGGATGCGGGGCGCTCTGTGGCCCGGCGGAGCCCTGTGGCTCCCTCCCCACCTGCCCGCCGGGTGGTACAGTCTGCAGAGGGACTCCTGTAATGTACCGCAGCTCGCCCAGCCCGCGCAGATGCCGAACCGCGATTACTCCGCTGTGTAATTGAAATCCGTTCGGATTTGTGATGATATCTTAGCCAAGTAAGTAGCGACATCCACAGCATGAGAATAATAATGATGATGATAATAATAATAATAAAAATAATCTTTCCCCTTTCCGTTCTGAGCTTGTTTATTTGGCAATTTGCTTCTCGTGGAGGCGCAGGCTGATGAGAAAATGGTGTGGAGACTGGGTCTGAGTGATGCCTTAGGTTTTGGTTCGTGCCCTGTGAATCTCTGGAAAGGTAATGCTGTGACTTCTGTAGATTATTCTTTAAGGTCAAACAAAACCTGCATTGCTAAAAGGCACTCTTGCATCAGGAGTCATTCACTGAGGCTTTGTAGGTTGAGAATTCTGTATGATCTTTTTGTTGTTTAAGCATATGGGCTTGATTTTGATTAAAACTGTTATTTAGTGAGGAGGAAAACACGTGGATGCGATTTTGCTTTTATCATTGCTGGTAAGGGTCGGATGTGCCTTTTTCTGTTAGAAGTGAAGTGCAGATAAGACACTAAAATGGGAGCAGTATGGCTTGACTTTTTTTCTCCCTTAACTTTAACTAATAGTCTCTTGTGATAGGAAAGACATTTCTTGTTAGGAAATATGTAATCCTCAGCTGGGTTTATTTATAGAGCTGCTTATAGTTTTCCAATGTGTATGTTTGAAAGTAGGGGCACACAGATTTAAAAAAACCCCAATGTTGCCTTTCTGTTGCAGTGGATCAGAAAATGCAGTTGAAGAAACTGGGGATTTTATGTAATTTCTTTTAAGCATGCATGATGTGTCCTGCGGTAAGGTGGGGAAAGGCTCTTGGTGCTGTATGGTGCAATAATTAAAAATTCTGACAGCTTTACATGTCATTATTATTTATTTATTAATTTTAAAAAAGAAGAATCCGCTCCCAATCCCTGACTGCTGCATGAGAACGCTTTTGGCTGTTGGTGAGACACAGAACGCTGTAACAGAAAGCATAAGATGACAGGAGTCATTTCCTCTTATGTAAAGGGAGATGCTGTGCGCCTGATCCCTGCCTGCGGCGCTGGCAACTCGCTGCCCAGTGCTCCCGGTGCCGGGCGAGCTCTGCCCCATCCCGGATCCATCGGGGTCCTGCTCGCCTGGGGCCGGTGCTCAGCGCCGCGCGTCCTTGCCGAGGGCTGGGGTCAGTCCCGGAGCACTTCCGCAGCGGAAGCAGATGCTTAGCCCCGTGCTGCCCACACCTTCTGGAAGGTAAGGATGGAAGTTGCTGAAAGGGAATGTGGATTCGTTCGTGATAAACCTCATTCTCCCATTCCCATGCAGCCAGAGAGCTGCACGCTTTTTTAGGACTTCTGAGCATTTGACCTCCTGAGTCTACTCTGTTAGGGACTCTGTTAAAGGATTGCAGAGCTGTTACACAAATTAGGATGTTTGAAAGATGGCTGGCATGCTTCAGATGGAAAAATTGCACTTTTATTGCTGGGATTTATGGTTAATGTGAGATATGTACAGTATGAAATTGATAACGGAGGCTTTTGTTAGTCTTTGCTTAGTAAAAGGAGATTACAGATCTACTTCATAGACCACGCTGGGTGTATTTTATGTTGAGATGCATTCCTGATTAGCATTTAATTTCTGAGAGGTCGTCCATATGCATGACTGGCTCTTGTACCTTGCTTCAAAATCACTGTTTGACTCAGGTATCCAGCAGGTCTTTGATCACTTATAGCTTCTACTTTGTTTACCTTTCTCGCATTTTGATCAAAATTGCTACCTGTGAAGGAGTGCTTTATATTTTCCCTGTAGTGCTGGTAAAATGAACGAGTTTGTGAATAAGACAGGAAGATAAGACTTGGAGATAACTTGTGCATAGCAATGCAGCATGAATATTTTTATCCTTTTTTTGTGTGTGTATGCCCCCTTTTCATCCTTTTCCTACATCTTCATTTCTGTGGAGATTGGCCCACATCAGTGATAAATGTATTTTCACAGAAAAGATGGGGTTTGTTTTTTCTGTTGCAAATGCTTTTTCTCATTCTTTCTGCATATACAGAAAGGTTTCATGCATGTATATTCAAAGAGCTTGCTAAAGTTGCATGCTTCTCAGTGGGATTACAGGTTACAGAAGACATGGTGCTGATGACCCAGGTATCATGCTGTGCTTTTAAGAGCTTCCATAATGTGACTTTTCTGAGTGCCTTTTTCTTTTAAATTTCATATCATGTGTCAAGGAAACTGCTTTCAAGGATGATTGTTTTTTTTTCCCCTTTGGCCTTCCCCATCATTTAAAATAGTGTTTCTTTTGCAGTGCTGTTGGATTTGGGATGCAATCATTTTTTCTTAATCCTACTAAAAGAAAAAGATTCTAGTCTGAATACTGACAGTAGGCTCATACATTCTGCTGGTGTAAGAACGTGACAAGTGTTTTCACTTCTTCATTCTCATCCTGCAGTTCACATTGTCAGATGTCAGTGGCGTATGTAGTAATCCCTTGTTACGTTTTAAAATACATATAGATGTCGTGACCTTGTGACTGTATCTCACTCTCCCTGAAACCCTGTTCTGCTGCAGTAGGACTCCAGCAGCCCATAGTTCTGTGAATTGCCCCCTCTCCCCCCTTCCCTTTTAAGAGATGTAAATACTTTTACAGGTCGGACTTAAAATAACGTTCTGAAGGGAAGAAAGCGGTTTTGTGTTTGATTCACCTGACTGTGGAGCCCTGCAGAGAACAAGCTTGCCTTTTGCCAGGTTCTTCATCATATTTTCAAGGAGAGACAAAGAAGAAGGGTATTACAGTTCACTGCAATTTAGCAAGTATTTATTATGCCTTTCTGGCTGATGGCTGAAAGCATACAAAAATTAATTACATCCATATTATACATTATCAGGTCAGCTGAACCCCTCCCCCCCCCCCCCCCCCCCCCTTT
>JANRGW010040397.1:0-23615 GCA_024733675.1 Psilopsiagon aymara | reverse complement strand
GCAGCAACTGAAACCATCGGTGTTATCAGCGCTGTTCCCAGGCTGAAAGTCAAAACCACAGCACTGCACCAGCTACTAAAAAGGACAAAAATGACTGCTGCTGCTGAACCTAGGACACAATCCTAACCCCCAAATAAATCTTTGGAAAATAATTCCTAAGAGCTTTTAAGGGTTAAGGTTTTCTAATGGAAATCTTCAGCCAGACCTGGATTGCTGAAGACAAGCCTCAAGTAAGCTCAGAGAAAATGAAATTGCAAGGTATTGTGCAAAAGATGAGCATAGACCCATCCTGCCTCAGGAACTTCAAGGCGGATGTGCTGAAGGCTTGGTTTTATTCAGAAACCCTGCTCACATTGTGATGTCACCAATTGCTCATTTATGTCACCAAGTGCTTTATATTAGAGCCAGCCCCTTGATTCCAACTTTAAACAGCACTAAAACCACACATGCTATAATCTTTTCTTTAGTCTTTTCCTCCCCACATGCAACTGAGTGCTCAGGTATGAATACCCATGGAGAAGTCTGCTTTCAGTTCCCATTTTACCACCAAAACAGCTCTAGTTATAAAAGGATGACTTAGGTGCATCAGCACAGCTCACTGCAGCTCAGAGTTACCACATCCTTGTAGAAAAAGAGTATTCATTGAATAGAAGTATTTACAGTGCAACTGCAAAGACAGTCAAGTTATAAAGGCAAAACATACAACAGAAATGATGTGAATGATGTATTTATTTATTTATTTTTCCAGAAGCCCTGAGGACAGGAAAACAAAGGTTCCAGTAGAAACATCACACAGTTTAGCAACTAAGATGTTTGCCAAGCTGAGATCTCAAGAGACCTCAAACTTGTACACTGCTGGACGTGACATACAAAGAGGTGTGACTTATTTAAAAATGAGATTGTTTCACTTCAATCTTATAAGGATTTCTATTTAAGAAAAGGCGAAAGTTCTCCAAACCCTTGAATGATGCCTGCTCAGGTCTAATGAGACTGTTTAAAATGGCACAATTTAAGACCTGTTGTGTGTATATACGCTGAGTTGCCCTGTAGAGAAATCACTTGATTAAACAAGGCAATAACTAACACGGGAGGGGAAGCACTGAAAGCTCCTCAAGCACCGGATGAAGAGAAGACGTATGCTGGTAAGATGCAGTACTACAGAGGATGTGTGTTTAATATACTCTCCTATGAAATGCCAATGGTCTTTCTTGCTTCAAGGCAGAAAGAGCAGTTAAAAAGTTTATATCCACCGGGGTTTATTCTCCACCTTACAAGGAAAGTTCTTGCAACAAAACCAGAAAAGAGGTTTAGAAAAGGGCATTGCTAACCTGGCCCAGTCCATGCACCTGTGTCCAAGTGAGCCATCTTCAAGTCAAGCTGGGAAACCTTAATTCTGCACATTCTCTTTCTGCACAGAACAGTCACATTAGAAAAACATCTTTTTGATGTGTTTTTAATACAGAAATGGGCAGAGCACATAGATCACGCAACAAGATCAGGTTTATCTGGTAGATCAGACACTCAGGTCCAGATAGGCAGTTTCAGGTGCTAATTTCAGAACAGATATAGCTGAGTAGCATCATAACTAAGTATTAATTACTAAGCACTCATTTTTCTCAAGTATTTCTACCACTTCCTTTTTTGATCTTGGTCTTTGGCCTTTATGTTTTTAACTCTACTAAAGGCCAAAATGGTAACTCCATGGGGTAAAGCACACCCACTGTTTGCTGGGAATTTTCTAGTGCTGACATCTGATGTTCACAGCAAATAAGGGTTAAGTGCCACCGGACAATATAAATTCCCCACTCTTTTTACAGGGAGAAAACGTGTCTTATAAATGAAGACCGTCAGTCTGGGCAGACTCAAGAACCTCTGGAACAGTGGCGCAGTAAACTTTGTGGCTCTTCTGAATGGTAATCTCCAAGATCAAAGAGTTTCATTTGGACTGTTCTGGGGTCCCAGAATCCAATGATCTATTTTACATTCAAATGTACATGATGTTGTTGTCAATGGGTTTGCTTTGTTGTGTGTTTTTTCATGTGTTGTGTCTTTAACAACAAATAAAATCAGCTTAGCAGTTGATTCAACTGACCTGCTGATGAACTTGATCTGTCCTTGTCTTCAGTTTCACCTGAAGCCTTTACTGCCAAGTTAGCTACACTGATAGTAACAGTGGATTTGCTTCCAGTGCAGTGGACATCTTTTGCTGAAACCAAACTTTGCTCCATTCATTATTTGAAGGCATCAGTTGATTTGGATATTTTTCTGTGTGTGTACACGAGAGGTCTTTAGAGGTACTCAGGAGCTACTGTGCTGTGTAATGTAGCACACTTTCTAGATTAGCAGGCTGAGCAAATCGTAGAACCATAGAGTATATGGGTTGGAAGGGACCTTAAAGCTCATTCAATTCCAACCCCTGCCACAGGCAAGGACACCTTCCACTTGAGCAGGGTGCTCCAAGCCCCTGGCCTTGAACACTGCCAGGGATGGGGCAGCCACAGCTTCTCTGGGCACCCTGTGCCAGCGCCTCAGCACCCTCACAGGGAAGAGTTTTTCCTTGTACCTAATCTAAATGTCCCCTTTGCCAGTTTAAAGCCATTCCCTCTTGTTCTGTCACTACACGCCCATGTAAAAAGTCCCCCTCCAGCTTTCTTGTAGGCCCCTTTAGGTATCAGAAGGCTGCTTTGGTAGAGGCCTTTCTCTGGCAGAAATCTGATTGTTTCTAAGGCATCTTTTTTTCTGAAGGCATGCAACTGGAGGCAGATTACAACACACATGTTGGTAAAGGAAGTATAAATTACATGAGCCCCTTAGGAAGGAAGAAATCCCCAAATATTTCACCCAGAGTATTTACAAGTCATCAAACATGCTCTATTTCATGTATATTTCAAATAATTGAAGTAACTGTGGAATGTATTCAATTCTATACTTCCACATCTTTGTCAAAATCCATGTTATTATCAAATAAGTTAAAGTTCAAAATAATTAAAAAAGATTACCCAGCAAAACCACACCAAGCACAGTGTTTCAGTATAAATATGAAGATCTGTGCTAAAGGTTTTGTGCACTTGCACTCTTGTAATCAAATAAAGGGTAAAGAAGATTAACAATTTAATTCAGTGCATAGTTGAACTGGTTGGCAAACTTCTCGTGCTTCCTTTGGTCCACTCGGTTCATCGCACTCACCACCCGTTTCACGGCACCTCTGAAAGAGAAACACAGAACAATAAACCCAGTTATGTTGATTCTACACAGTATCAGAGAACATTCATGAATGGGAGGGGGAATGAACTATGATTAATCACTTCCAGGCTTCTGAACATGCACTGATGAGGCTGAACAAATTTGTCTTGTTAACTTAATTAGCTGCAGCAATACAAATAGTTTAATTCAAGCAATGATTTTATTAACAGGAGTAAACAAATGAAAGTCTTTCAAGTCTAATGGCTGCGCATTCCACCCTCTGAGCATTATTTCTGAGGGTCACGCAGGGCAAGTTTGATTTTCAAAACCACCTAACTGCTCTCAGGGTGTGTTTGGGGGGGGAGACAACTAAAAGTATCTAACAGGATCTAAAAAAACCTAACATCCAGAAACCCTTATGAAATCCAACCTGCAGAATCTACAATGCTTTTGTGAGGAAAGGGCTTGCTGTTGGATTCATGCAACTATAACCCATTTAGTAACTTTCCTTTCAGAAGTTACCGAAACCCCGTTTCATCAGCTGTGCGTAGAGTAAGATGTGTTTGCTCACACCAGCAGCATCTCCATTCCTGAGGAGCAACTTTTTAATCCACAAAAACAACACTAATTTAGGAAGACACCTGACACTGTCATGTATCTCTCTGCAGAAACTTACAGTAGCTGTTGTGCACATGTGGGTTTATCTTGTCTAGGGAATTTTGTCCTTCACTGGATTCTAGAGTTCCAATTTTTATAGGTTACTCTGGGTGCCTCTAGCACAAAAGCTCAGAAATCTGAGGCTGATATTTGCAGGTGTGCTCCAGTGTCATCCTGCCTCTGTTTATGAAGAAGGAAGCTCTCTCCTAACACATCTCTGTAAAGACTTGGATGCCCTGACAACATGGGAGGTATAACAGCTAATAAGGGGTTGGTTTGAGGAACTATGTCTTGCTTAAGAACATAGCACTGATTGATATTCCTTTGATTTGTACACCAAAATGCAGTTGGCAGGTTTCATCACACATGGATGGTTTCAAGCCAAGTGCTATTAGACTCATGTTTATCACTTCTGAGGATGCTGAAGGCTGTGCAGAAGACAAGACATTCACCTACTAAGGTGCACCACTCTTCTTCAGGATCAGGCCCTACAACCACAAAAGCGGAGCTGGAAGGGTCTGTCTCTGAGAGGCAAGCTGATATCTGTCTCAGCTCTCTGTAATAACTTCATTTCAAAAGCCATTTTGAAACATCTCAAAACAGGGGATACTTCTTAATTACACTTCTAAATGGTGGGATTAAAGATTTTCTCAGCAGTGACTGGAATGAAAATCATCATTGTGAAAAAACACCTTGGGAGAGGCATACTTTTAACAAAATTCTGCCAATAAAGTTACCAGTGTAAGGAAAATGTGGTCATGGGTTTGCACTTCAAATATTGCCTAATTGGCAGGAGAAAAGTGAGCCTTTAGCAGTGCAGAGTGGCCTTGACACTTTCATGTCATGTAGGTTTTACATTAGCACCACTGGATTGTGCGATACTGTAAATGAAATGAGATCCCACATTGATGATCTGTGTGCAATTTCACTTAACTTTATTGGCAGACTAGAGCCTGGGTTTATCACCTATACATTTCAAGTAATTTGGGGTTGTTAGAAAGAGCCAAGGTTATCATCTTGTTTAGTGCTGCAAAGCATGAAACCTATTAAAACATGACAGGTTTGATTCCCTACGCCTGGCAATAACACACACTCGAAATCATTAGCACAAACCACAGTAAACCAAAACCAGCTTTTAAAATTTATTTTGAGGAAGCTGATATGAAATTCTGATCATTAGAACTGTGCATCCCTGACTTCTAACTAAGAGCAGGTGAGATGAGCATTCCACAGAAAAAGTGTTATTTCTAATGACTAAAAGCAATGTGGAACTGGCTTGGTTATTATAACCATTACATCAGAAAAAGGAAAAATAAGAGTTTAAACAAATATTGTGCCTTGGATGCTGCTTAATTCAGTATGTTTAGAGAACAACCTACCATTACTGACCTTATAATAATAATTTTGCTTTTTTGATTTGAGAACTTTTCACTTGCCTTTGACTACTTCAATTTTGACATGTGAAACTCTTTCAATAGCTGCATCTGCTTTCCATTTGATCAAGACCAGAGCATGCTTAGGCAAATTTACGCTGCAGCCACATCTAACCAAGACTAGACACCAGAAATAGCATTACAGAGTGGACATGTGGAGATAGTACGCATTCTAAAACCCATTCAGCTTGGTGGGTCGGTAGGCTCTCACTTCTCTCTGAGCTAGAGAGTCTGCTTTAAAGTTAACATATGTCTGTGTAAGTCAAGGACATGCCTTTGTTCTACATGTCTGAATGCTAATGCCATCCAAACAGGTTCTTAGGCTAAATGTAGGCCAAGATACTGTTTTCACATGTGCTGGGAGGAGAGAGATACTGAAACAGCACCATGGTGGGAAGAATACCGTGTCCACATGTCTGGTACATAGAACAATCATCTCCATACTCTTACACTGAGAAGAGATCTGCAGCAGGTTCCAGGCCTTGATATTTACAGAGGACAGCGGGGTTAAGTGAACAAGGACCATAACACAAGGATCCAAATATTCATGGCAGAGGGGCTGGAACTAGATGACCTTCATGTCCTTTCCAATCCTAACTACGCTATGATTCTTACCCAGTTGAATGCATTCTTGGTATAGGAGGAGAAAAACATAATGGCAGTGTGTCCCTGAACAATACGGAGGAAGGGTTCACTGTGTGGTTGGAAGGCACTGCATCAGGCCCAGCTAGCAATTCAGTATGCCCAGGAGTGAGAGAAAATACACAGGAAGCCTCAGCAGCAGTCAAGAGCTTGTGAAGGCCTCCAAGCATAAACTAGAGACTTGAGGGCAACTGTCAAGAAGCTGCTACACGGCAAAACCCAAGGGGTTTTGATAGATCCCTTTGTTCATTGAAGTTCTGCTCAGGACAGCTTATCTTAGGCTTTCAAAACAAAAAACTTCATTTTTATTCAATCTACACTACTGCAGTGTGTCTGACGCCGTAAATTGCGCCACTCTGAACACATAATCTTTGCTGATTCAGTACTACTTGTACACATAAAGTAGCATCCATCTGATTAAGAAATGACCATCCAGAGAAGCCACTACAGCAATTAAAGACAAAAAAAATTAAGAAGGATGAAAAAAAATATAAATTATTCATAGGGAAATTTTGCAAATTAACTGAACACTGTTAAACAAATAACCTTGGTCATCAGTACTGGCTGCTCTTGACTCTCCAGAGATATAGAAGGCATTCCTGCTCTGCAGTTGGTGAAGAAAGTTGTTTAGTAAGTGCATGTTAATGTAGGAATAGAAAGTGCCAGTGAAACATAAGAAAACAGTGACTTAGCAGACTTTGGAGAACTAAACATCTTACTTATTGAAGACCTTCTTCTCAAGCCGTGAACGAGAAGTGTTAGCTTGCTGCTTCAGGTCTGTCAGATTTGGGTATTTTTTCTTCTTCCCTTTCTTTTTCCCTTCTTTTCCACTAATTTTAGAGGAACCAAGATCCACTCCTGTGGCTGCTTCAATTTCTCTCATGAACTCTGGATCTCGCCACTCTGTTTAAAAGAAAAAGCATGCACTTTGAAACTCCAAACCCAGGCAGAATGTGCACTATTCTAAGGTACAGGTTTTGCCACAGCTAGGCAAGGGCTGAGTCACTGTGCTGTAAGTCTTATACACAAAGGAAGGGTGGATAAAGCAGTTAGCCAAAATGACAGATCTTGATGAAGAAGCCCTGTGAGTCTGGGATGAGTATCCATTAATAGCTGCTATAGATAAAACTGTTCTGCAGGAAGACTTCAGTTTTTGCAGTACCACAGCAGCAAAATTCCAAGGAAACTATTCCATGTAGGAAAGGTGACACAAACACAGTGATTATTATTTAGAAATGGAACAAAAGGCCAACAGTGTAGCTGAGCACCTTATCTCCATAAATAAATTCTGAGTAAGCTTAAAAATAAACCTAAAGAAAATAGAATATGTCAACTTTTGAGCAGAGTAGAGTGATGACATTGGAACTCTTCTGCATCAATCATATTTGCTTCTAAACATGAGCTGGTATCTGACACCTAAATAGCGCTTGTGAGTAAGACATCATGACCCTGTTGCCATGAGCCAAATTTGCATCTGAAAAAGATGTCTAAATCAAGTTTATTCTCTTCACAATAACATGAGTTTATTTCTCTCCTTGAAAACCTGTTTTATGGTGTTATCAAAACTTTAATGTCTCAGAATCCAACCGTACCCTGTAAATGGATCCTGACCAGAGACGCCACTGCAGGAAAAACTGTAAACTCTTTAAGGAAACTGTGGTCTTTCACCCGCAGTAGAGTCTTGCATATCAGAACAAGGTAACACAGTAGAAAGTAAAAATGTGGCCAGAGGATGGATATCTTCAAGTAGAAAGTCAGGAAAATGGCATTGCATAAAGACTTTAAGCGTATGGGTCAGGAAGAAAATGTAGCAAGCACCGCTTCAAAGAATAACATGGCCCAAACTCAGCATAAGTGTCAGAATTCTGTAATTTAACAACCAATAGCCACCATTCATTTGTTATATCGGTTCTTGTATGTCTGTCAGCCTCTTTTTGCCTGCAGACATTCTAACACTAATGTCTATTACCCTTACTTAACATCTATGTGGGTATAGAAAGATACAGCCCTAAACAACTATACAATCTCACTTACACACCAAGTGACTGTGTATAAGTCACTGAGTGTGATGAGTATTGCTAACAACATTTCAGGAAGGTCAGAGGCTATGCCCTCACTTAAGAACACAATGTTTAGGAATACCAGAGCAATTTTCCAAGGAAAGGTTAGATCTAACCTGCTATGGTATGTGAAAGCAAGGACCGATTAAAATCCAACCCACCAAAAAGGAAGAGGAAAATGAAGCTGTGCAAGGAACTGAGCAGGAGTACAGAGGGAGAAAATAGAACACATATAATTGATGGATCATAAGACCTCACAGACTTCTCTTTTTGAAGGAATACAGAACAGCACAATTCAGATACAGAAACGATTAATCCAAGATTAAGGAAAACCGTCTAAACAGTTTATCTCCCAGTAATAAGAAGGCGTCACAGTTTAGGAACCCCCTGAATGGAGCAATTGTTTAAACACAACGAAAAAATGCTGGCATCCAGTAGAGATGAAATGAGCATTTCAGTAAAATGAAGGAGCAATTTAAAAGCCTTTGAGAAAAATCAATAGAATGCCAGGGAAGAGCAGCCTTTTTGAGCATTGATGGGCCCCTAAAGCTCTTCATACATTGTTACTGAGTTTAACAGCAGGGAAAAGAAAATTACACAGTTTGCAAGGGTAGGCGGGAATCAATACCATAGTTAGGAAAGGGATGCTATTTCACATCTGACTGGCCAGCGGCCTGCCTTCACCAGCCTGTCCTGATACCTGTTTGTTAACAAGTCACTAAGGGCTGAAAAACCAGATACTCTTCAAGGTTGACACAAAAAATAGGCACTTAATTTGCTCCTGTACGGGAACTATTGGAAAAGGATGAATGCTGCAGATTAGCAGGTCAGCATAATCCCACCTGATTCACTGTTTCAGGACTGAAGAGCCCAAAACACCATTTTGTGGACATTAGTTGGAGTTCAAGATGTTACAGTAAGTTAAAAAATGCTCTTTAATATCAATGGTGGTGTTGTCAAAACAAGGGTATTATCACACAAACTGTATAATTTTACAGAATTGTTTTCCACTTCAATTACTCGAGGATGAAAATAAACCTACTATCCAATAGGAAAACTTGTAGGAAGAATTTTGGTGCCATTTAACCTCACCTCATCATGTCCTCTCAGAATTTTTCAAACTGTTGTCATTGGCAAATGATGCTGTCAATGGTAAGACAGTACAGAGCGGATTCCCACTTGTATATTTCCCATAGCAGCACTGTTCAGACTCGCTTCAACTCCTTTGTAAATAAACCCCAAACCAAACACACCCCAATGCAAACCAACCAACACCCCCCACTCCAAACCACAAGCCCAAAGGCCATTTTCAAACGCTGAAGAAAATACTATAAAATAAATACTAAACTAGTGAGAAACAAAGAAAGCAACAAAAGTGGATAAAAATATTTAATGACATCTGGTATGTGTGCGTACATATATATATGTTTGTGTGTATATATATAAGTATGTACATCTAAATATGGCTTTATAAACCTGCAAGACTTTGTCCAATAAACTGAGCACTACAGCTTGTTCAGTATCTCCCCAGACAGATGGGCTGGACCTTTGTATGACATCTCAGCTTAACAACAGCACTCAATAATGCAGTGCAGCGATGTCAACACTGGTTTGGGACTAACATACACATCCGTGTGGGCCAGAGGTGAGAAGCCTCTAACAACACCAAGCTGACACTGTAACAAAAATAAATATTATGTCTAGCCTCAAGCAATGGCAATTTCACAGAAAAAAAAAATCAATATTTTTCAGTGCAAGTGATTTTTATACCAAGAGCATTAGTTTCTAGTTTGAAACTAGTCCCTCAAGAACACTTACTAGCTTAATTTGGTAGCTTGAGTTTGTCATAAACTTAGTTTAGGTTTGTCTGGATTGAGAGCAGTCCTGAGAAGGACTTGGGGGTGTTCATTAATGAGAAGCTCAATGCGAGCCACCAGTAGGCACTTGCTGCCCCAAAAGCCAACCATGTCCTGGCCTACATCACCAGCAGCATGACCAGCCCGTAGAGGAAGGTGATTCTCCCCTCTCCTCCCCCCGACACTGCTCTTGTGAGAGAGGGACATGGACCTGTTGGGGTGAGTCCAGAGGAGGCCACGAAGATGCTCAGAGGGCTGGAGCAAGCTCTGCTCTGGAGACAGGCTGAGAGAGCTGGGCTTGTTCTGCCTGGAGAAGACTCGAGGGGGACTTTAGATTAGCTTCCATTACCTAAAGTGGGCTACAAGAAAGCTGGGATGGGGCATTTTACAAGGGCATGTAGGGATAGGACAAGAGGGGATGGCTTTAAACTGGCAAAAGGGACATTAAGATTAATATATGTAAGTTTTTTACTGCAAGGGTGCTGAAGTGCTGGCAAAGGCTGCCCAGAGATGTGCCCATCCCTGGCAGTGTTCAAGGCCAGGCTGGATGGGGCTTGGAGCAAGATGCTCTAGTGGAAGGTGTCCCTGCCTGTGGCAGGGGTTTGGAGCTGGATGAGCTTTAAGGTCCCTTCCAACCCAAACTATTCCATGATTCTATGATGATAACTAAGTTGGGAACTCTTTGCACAACAACCAAACTGCTGCCCTGGTTTCACAATCCAGCTGTGCCCATGTTGTTGCCTCGATACCAGTTTAGAGCACTTCACTCCACATGGGCAAGGATGGAAACTGCCTGTAAACACAGCACTTCAACACATGCAAATACCAGAAGGTGTTCAGTACCCCCTGTATTTGGGGGGTGCTAGTAACTGCCAAGCATAGTCACTCAAAGACAGACAGATCAGTATTAAAGGAAACTGGGTGGGGCAGTTGTGTATTTAAAAGCACATTCATTTTACATAGACATTTTTTGATAACAGGCCAACAACTGTTCATTATGCTCTTAAGGGGTTTTGTAGAAGGTTTAAGTAAGCCTCATTAATAACATATATGACTGTGAAAGTGATGAAATACCGAGAACTTAAGGGTGAACTAACTCTTTAAAGGGAGCATACTACAAGTTATCAAAATGATAAAGCCAGTGGGTAAGTTTAATTAGAATGCAGAACACTTACCTAGAAAAAATAACTTAAAACAGAGAAAACTAAGGTCTTCTGGAGGAAGAGAGATTAAATAAAAGCTTTGAAAACAAATCTGTCCCCTTCAATTATAGACTGTGTCTTTGCTGGATAGATCCCTCTCTCCCATCTTCCTTTGCAGTCCATCAACTTCCAGTAGTTTCCTAGTTGCAATTCCCCTGGCACTCTATGAAATTCTACCTTCTGTCCATCGCTAATGAGATTTAGTTGTACTATTGCAAAAAAGTCTCTTACTCTCCTTGGAAGTCTTCCTGCCTGTATATTCATTGCTTGCTGTCTTTTTCATTGCCTGTATTCCTCACTTAGCAGTCCAGAGCTTTACCCTGGCTAAAAATGCACAAATACTCCTGGGGAAGGATGAGCCTTCCCTGCTCACCCGAAAGCAGCAGACACGATGCACAGAGAAGGCCATTAGTTTTGTTGCCCATCCCCATTGTCTGAAAACGAAATCCAGAGTATTGCACAGTAACATACAAGCAATTAAATGGCAGAGGTCTGCTTGTTCTCTTCCCCAAGCCCATCACAAATATCATGCCTATTAGAACATCCAGACTAGTTATAATACCAATAAAGCCCAAGGTGAAGGCTTCCCTAGTTCAGAGTATTTTCTAGTGGTGCTACACAGATGCATAACATAGCAAGGCTAAGAATTCTTCTAAAACACAAGTACTAAGTGAATAGATATAGGAAATAGAGAATATGATATGAATAGATATAGGAAAACCAAGTTCCCACACTGTGACAAAAACCAACTCTGCCGATATCCGTGGTAACCGAGTGATCCTGGTTATATCAGCATTACATTACATAAATCAGAACTTTCAGGAACCAGCAAGATTAGACAAATTCTTTTCAGAAGCATGGGAACATGTCAAGCATTTCCCAGGAAATAGGTTAAATTGTACTAAATAAACATGCTTCTTAAGATAAAGGCTATAGCTCATGTGTCTGAGGAGCATTAGGAACATTGTGACTACTGGAAACGAAGAACAAATGCAGTGTTAACCTTATTCAGTGTATGCATGCACCCATATATATCACATAAGCAAGAATCACTGAAAATGATCTGCAAATTAGAATCAACAGGAATTTAAATGAGAGAGTATGTTTAGTAGCAAAACAGAAATATGAGCCAGTTCTATGGATCTCAACCTCTGACTTTACCCACAAAAGTGTCAGCTCTTCATACAGCCTGGCATATTTGTTGTCTAACAAATGCCCAATACAGAGGAAGACTGCTGTCTGATGTGTACCTACGCCGTATCTATACATAGACACAATACATAGATACAATATATGAAATACACAGATCCTATGTAGTTATGATCTACACAATAACTGCGTAGATTACAAATAAATTGTAGATATTGTGAATATTGTATATAATATATACACAAACATATAAACAATAAAGATATGAAGCTTCCACTTAAAGCTTATCTCCTACCTCTGGCTTAGTATTTTGTGGTTTGGGGATTTTTTTAAGGTGTTATGCAGACACAAACCTGGCTGAGCTGCTTGCTTCTCAAACCGCATCTTTTCTTCTCTGGCTCTGTCTTCAGCATTTATGGGAATCCCAGATTCATCCCGAGGAATTATCTTTCCATGGAATGGGCACTTCAGAAAGAAAGGGAGGAAAAAAAAAGATCAACTCCTGAATGGAAAGAATAAGCTTACATGTTATACAACATAGCTTAAAGCCAGACACTGGAATCAGGCAACAAAACCCCATACTTGATTCACAGTCCCCCTTAGAAAGCATGAAGATCCCATACACATCATGTATTTCATATATTCATGATCTCAAAGAAATAAGCTCTTTGTGATACAAATATCCAAATTCAAGAGAACAGGTAGAACATCCTGTCAAGTCACAAGGGCACCAATACTGCACTGTATGTTGTTGCTTATGCTATATCCCCATCCTGTAACAATCCATTTAAAGTATTTTAGTGCATTCAGATCCTTCTATCTCAGATAATAGAGGAAGAACAGGGATATTTAAGCAAAGTATTTCTGTTCATAAGGCTCATAACTTAAGCTTGAATAGGATTTAGCTTTCATAAAACCTAATTTGCTCCTCAAACACCCAAGTTTCTAAATACAGTTAATATCAAATGTGCCTCTAAATGAGAACTTTTCAGCAACTGTCTCTGCTGTACTGACAGATATATGTATTCATACTCATATATAACATACAAAGTATAAATAAAAAAGACAAAAATATTTGAAAGTTCCTTAAATGTTCAGAGTTTCCTTACCAAAAGGATTCTTCCCATACGAAACATATATAAATAGTAAATTAAGAATCATAGAATGGTTTGGGTTGGAAAGTACCTTAAGATCACCTAGCTCCAGCCCCCTGCTACAGGCAGCGAAATTTCTCCAGATACAACTTTCTTCTACTGCCTCCAGCTATATCAACAATGTGAAATCAACATTCATGGATATGTTTTAATGAGATCTTCTCCATATAACACATATCCTGGAAGTTATGTAACTTAGTGCCCACCTTAATCCGATCTTGTCTTTCACACAGCCTTCCATCAGGCATCCGTGCTCGACATTTATGTTTCACTGGTTCAAACTTGCCAGCAAATGTGATATATCTAGTTTTTAACATTTCACTTATTTCTTTATTTTCCACCTCTTCCTCTACTTCACTGGGTGCCCAAAATCGATGCTCAGAAGCAAATCTGGGGAAAAAATGAATGAATATTATTCACAAAGTTGTAAGAAAGCGCATAAAGATGCCAGTATCATCCTGTGGTGAACTTACATGCAAAAGAAAAGGTGAACTTACATGCAAAAGGAAAGAAAGCTTTACTAGTGAGTTAGAAACACCCAGGAATCTACTATTCTTTCTTATGACTCTTATATTATGAAGATGTTTTTCAAACATCACCAAAGCCTGTCTAGTATTGATTTCTTGTTTAACCTACCAACCTATTACGAGGCTTAGCTCTAGCTCATGATATGACATTCAGCATCAGTTATCTGATACCCAGTTTCAGTTAATAACTTCGTAAGTCTGTAATTAACATTCTTCGTAACAAAATACTTCTGTGATCAAACATAGAAGATAGATTTGGGAGGAAACAGTTTGATCTTAACTTCTGGTAACTGTATTCCTATAGAAGCAGGGAAGCCGGACCTGAAATCAGTGTTTCAATAGACTAAGGATGAGAGCAAACAAGGAGCTGAACCTTATGAGGATTCATTATTCCAGACTTTCTTATACAGTGTCTATAAGCCTGAGAAGCTTACCAGTGTTCCTCTAGGAAATTAAGCTAATCCCTTGGAAATCTATTTTAAAATTAGAATTCTTTACTATATGTACACAGTTAAATTATATAGGCAAATGGAAGATTAGTACCATGTCAGTGGATGTGAGAGTGGGAGAGAAGGGGAGCAAGAACCCTTGAGTGATGGAGTATTTTCCAGTCTTCTTCACAGTAGTCATAGAATTTCATTTTAGCCACCCTAGGATGTTAATAATGAAAACAGGCAACCTCAGAGAGTGATTACCTGACATTTTACATGCCAGTCTTAGGATGGGATTTGAAAACAAATTAGGGTGACCAGCTTAAACTTAGATATCTAACTTTAAGACATCCGAAGTTAAACAACAGTCCCATCCCAAATTTATGGAAAAAAAAGTTCAAGAGGAAAAAATACAGCCAAACTAAGAGAAAACAAAAAAAATCCAGTCTGCATGTGGATATCCCCAGATGACATGCCTTGAGAAAGATATCCTTTAGTTCATAAAAGATACTTTACAATCACTTTCTTCCACATAGCTTTTCCACCCAATCCATCTCAGACTTATATGACAGGATTTCCTCTATCCATATCCAATTCTTCTCAGCCATTAATATCCTTGGATGCCATCCCTGCCTCTGAGACCTTGCCTTCTGTCACAGTCATACGCACACGAACACTGGCTTCACTAATCACAATCTCAATACCACAAAGCACATAAACTAATACTGAAAAGCATTACTTTAGTGGGCCTGAAGAGTTTTGATGAATTTTATCTAAGGAAGATTTCAGCAGTTGATAAGGGAAAAAAAAAAAGGTAGAGGAAATGATTTGACCTTTGCAACCTACAACATATATAGCTGCTGGCTTTCCTGCAATAGTTGACCATTTAAAACTATGTAAAGAGATTAAAAGTAGGTTAAAAGAGGGATTAAGCAATTTTGAGGCCATTCTAGGATTTGCCAAATCTTAGGAAAATGTTCAACAAGTCAAGTCCTTGTTGAAGAGATTCGTGTTATCCAGTAACGTCTTGGTAGAATAGATCTGGTTAGTGCTAAAAGAATTTTAACCTGCTATAAATACAAATAACTTCCTTCTGCTAAATCAGGGGATAAAGGCAAAAGAGACAGAGTGGAGGTTATTTTAACATTAAACATTATAATGTGTTTCCACAACTTTTTTGTTTAAAAAAAGTTTTCAACCATGCAATTCTGCAAAACTATAGCCTAAACAAAAAAGCTCTAAGAATCGTTATAATACACCAACATGACTTTAGCCAAACGTTTGAACAGTGAAGTATTTTAGCTTCAGGAATTATGTGGCAAGTAGACAGGACGACAAGAATGAAACAGGTTTCTTATTTGCTTACTTTGAAAGCAATTCTGAAAACAACACTGACTGCCGGCTCTGTGTTACTAACCTTACAGACACACTGAGGGGAAAGCATTGCTAAGACTATACACAGGATTTCTATGTGCAAGGTAGCCTTACAGAATCCCTTCGTAAAATTCTGGTGTTCTCTGGTGGTCTGAACTCCGCTCCCCCTCTAAATTATCAAATTACAGTTACATGAGAATGAAGAAGCATTTAACAGTTGTGCATGCCAACCTTCCCAATTAAGAAAAAGATCTGTTTTGTATCTCCCCCTCCAAATGTGCATCCTACAAATCCCAAGAAAATTAAGACTGCTTTACTGTACATGTCATCAATCACTATTTGGGAACTGGACTTAAAATAGCCTGATTCCTACACAGATATTCATAAATATTATTGTTTACTACAAGCATAGAACTTATTTTCTCCCAGCACTTATAAGCAGGTGAGAAAAGCATAAAGCAGTGCAAATTCCCAAAGCTTTCTGTTTTCTTGCTGTTGTAATGTAAGCAACATTTTAAAAAGGCAGAAGATGAAATCTTTCAAAATGATGCATGTGACAAGTGAAACCTTTTTGTAAGACGGTTCAGCAGGAAAACAGATACTCAACTAGAAGATCAACACCCCACTCACACTCATAGAAATGGGTGTTACTGATCTAGACAAAGAACAGAAGTTTTAATGGAAGTTACATAGTTATACATTAGGAGGAATAAAAGAGAAGTAATGGTTAACTGAAATCTAAGACCAAGTTCCTGGAGAAATGCTGCACTCTTTCAACAAATTTATATCAACTTCATTCCTAAGCTGTTGGGAAAGTTCTATCAAAACCCTGAATAATGTAAATGTATGATGCATATAGGAGGAAGAGCTAAATAAGCTAATTCAAATATCCTAGTTACAGTCATAAGAACTGTTGCACCAGCTAGTTCAGTTATGATCCTAATTTAATTCAAGGAGGAGGGTAGATGAGTTTGGAAGGTCCATGCTATCCAAAACAGCTAAGCTGGCATAGTCTCTACACAGTACTACACTATGCAGTATACACTCTCTTCCCTCCAAAACCAGTACTACTACAGCTTTATACACTCATTTTAAGAGTTCTTAAACTAGCTTAGTGAGTTCTGTGAGTGAAGGCAGAAAAGTAGGGAAAATGGTTTGGTACAAGCTTTTTGCAAAGCCCACAGTTACTGTCACCTTCTAGGGAAGGTGACAGTTCACCATTTACCAGCTAAACAAAGCTTTAGAAAATCATCTTCTTGGTAGCTGCATTCTATTAAAATCTAAAGTTATTGCGAATGCTGTAATTAAGTAAATGCACTGTTAAACAGGTGAAGGAAGAAGACTCTTCCACCTCAGATTTTTAAAATTCAAATTCCATACACATTCTACATGTGTCGCCTGGTTTATAGGTTTGATTTTTTTTCCCGTAGGTATCTTCTGGAGATGGTATGTGTGCATACAGAAAACTTAAAGGATTTGGCCAGTGGCTTCCCTAATTTCCCAATACATATATTTTATACCCGGGGTCAATGGTATTGTGTGTGCAGAGTTACTTAAATTATCTTTAGTTAGATTGGCATATCTGTAGTTATAGACTATAAGGTTCAGAAGTGTGCCCTCTATTTTATTGGAAAGCATAAAAATAAAACAGTACAGCACAAGGCAGACAGGCAGTGAAATATGCTTCTGATTTCACTTATGACTTGAATAACTCATTTGCAATGTAAAATAAAGCCTTAGTACCTTTTTGGCACTATCACAGACAAATGCTTCTTAGAGCCCTGCTGAAAATCTTAACCATTTTATAGGCTTTGAAGAGCTTACACCCCATGAGACACAACCCAAAGCTTGGAGTGACTGTGTTAAACCACTATTACTTTGCTGGCTTTCAGTAATTTAAAAGATATTCTGTATTTTATGCAATCAGGTCCAGGAGCAAAGCTTCTCTCTTGTTCCTTTCTGCAAACACTGTGATTACGGGTTGGGGTATTTTTTTGGTAAGAAAACAAACTAAGGTAAAGTAATACTGCTGAGAATATAAGAGCTTGATTTGCAACCCACACAAGTCAATGATTTTTGCCTTATTTAAGCCAGGTGTAGTATACACTGGTATTAAAGTTCCAGTGGACTTAATGATATTTGTACCAGAGGGAGGATTTTGTATCCCAACTTTTATATAAAAAAACTAGTGCTAAAAAAAGGACTTAAAAACCTGACCACTAGAAACAAGTTCTGATGTATACCTACCATCTCTTCTCTCTGGCATTGCTAAAGCTTTCCCTAAGTCATCAATGCTTCAAGTCCAAGAAACACAAAACCTTCCCAGACAAGAATGGAAAGTGAGAGATCCAAATTCACATCCTGTAACTGCCACCTATTTCTTGTGTGACTCAACAAGCATACCAATCTCCTTCGTCACCACTCTAAAGGCAGGAAAAATACCCCTGACACCCCCTCAGCCTTTCTCCTACCTTGCGTGCTATTTATTTAGCCTGTAAAGTTTCCATCAGAAGGAACACCTATCCTGCACTTGCACAGCACTTTGCATAATGAGGTACCGATTTAAATTGGAGTAAATGACGCCACGCTGCAGATAACAGACCAACATGAAAAGAGAAGGGAGGGGAAAAAGTGCTTTGAAGCATCAAAGGATATTTAGTTAGTATCACATCTTTTCAAAACAAATATCATTTAAAGGTAGAATTTCTGACTTTGTTTATGGATCCTACAACACAAGTGAAAGGAGAAAAGTAATGATCAAAAGCAATGGGTATTACCCCACTGCATGACCTCTGAGTACAAGTAAATCTATATATTTGTTTAATTTGTCTTGAAAGAAAAAGAGCATTACTTGAGAATCTTCCCAGCACTTGGCTGATCCTGTCCCCAGTAGTGAAGATCTAATCCAAAAGGCATGAGGGGAGCTTTAGCTCTTTCTTCTTCTAGTTTTTTTCTCTTACTGTCAGGCTCTTCCAAGCCCACTGGCTCAGTGGTTGTAGAGTCACTGGAGAAAATTGATGAAAAGTCAATAGAGAACAGCAATGATCACAGCAACTTTTCCTGTTTGCATTAGAATTTCACACCAACACTAATATTATCTTAGGTCTAGAACTACAATTGCTTTTACAGAGTTATTCTTTGTTGGTCTTTTTTTTTTTTTTAGGAAAAAAAAGGATAAAAACTACAACTCCACACACTCTACATACAGCACACTGCACCATGAAGCTTAACTGCACATTCAGCAAGAGCCAGCTAACAGATATTATAACACGGGTGCAAAGATCTAACAGAGGCAATAATAGATCATGCATGCTGTACACCTAACATGCTTCTGTAAACTCATGCCCATGTTTGCATGTCATGAGTTTGGGAGTCATACTGATTGCAAAGTCTTTCTTTTGTTAGCATAATTCCATCTTGCAGGTTTATAACACTTATTGTACAATACCACTATAGAATTCATTAGTCCTCAAAAACCAGAGTACTACTCGGGTAGTCACAGACAGAGCATCAAATGGTCTGCTTCATCTTACTGAAACATTGTATTTTTTAAGTTTAAAAGTCATAATGTATACCTGAATACTCCAAACTCTGGAGTTCTAAAGAAGCAAACCCCTTTAACTTCATTACATTCCAGTCTGCCAGGTTTGGGGGGTCTTCTTGGCCAATGCAGAAGTATCCTTTCAGGAACAAGTAGATTTGGAACTAGATGATCTTAAGGTCCTTTCCAACCCTAACTATTCTATGATTCTATGATTACTCCAGTCTTCTCCCCAAATCACAGATAAATGCTAGACAAGGCTGGAGTTTCACCAAGCTTTGAACAGGATTGACAACAAATACATCTTTGGAATCAGTGTAACACATTTCCAGGAGCACTGAGAGCATAAGTCACTAGGAACCAAGAGATGGTTGAAAATACTTTCCAATGTATTATTAGGATACGTTCAGTTTAGTTGCAAACCACAAGTTACCTCAATAAATGGGGATTTTTTGTTTGCTTGTTTGAAGAGAACACTTCATATTTTCATAGATGCCATTTACACCAAATAAAACCTAAATCAAGTGCATAGTAAAAGATTCCTTAAGACCCTGCTGCAAACACTAATATCCCAAATATTAAGTAGTGAATGCGCATTTAAGTAAAAAATTGTAACCAAACCAAAACCAAGACATCTTTAAGAGCTTGCCTAGTTCATGAGTGCTTTTCTGTGTGCTTATGTGAGTGATAAATACAAGAGTAAGAGGTTTCTACAAGAATTAAAACAAAGATAACCTGGCATGTGGAGGTGGTAACCTTGGTAGTTTGTCTCTAATAAGTTTCAGCGTGGCAGCTGCACAGGTTGGATCAAGTTCATCTTCATTCCCCTTTAGCCGGGTGCGGTAGCTCAGCGGAGCTGGTCCTGTTGATGTCGTCCCCACCGATCCTTTTGGAGGTGACTGGGGTTCTAGCCCTGCAAAAGAACTTGATGTTTAGAGGTAATTCACTTCTCTCACCTTCAACACTTCACAGTGGGGCCAAACAGGATGCTGACTACACGTTTACTGCCTTCAGTTTGCATTAAACATCAGTCCTGCTCACAGGGAGATGTTTTTGCCTATGAATTTTTTCTATTTTGGAATAGAAACACACTGAGTATCTAACTGCAGCAAACCAACTTCTAAATTTGTATGTCATGGTGTGACAACAAAGAATCATGTTACTTCACCTGAGAAGGATTTTAACAATACATGTTTGCTTTAACTGCAATACTGCTTTTAAGTTTCTAGTGTCACTTCCTGGTATGTCATTTCTGTACTCAAGGTTATACCAAGGTAAAACAGAAGAAAGGAACTCTTGGCACTACTGTTAAACACCTAGAGTCCCAAAAGACATCTAAGAGTAGCAAAAAGCAAGAGGGAAGGTATACATTGATATCCTCCTGCGTGCTAAGATCAGTTCTTTGTGGTGTTTCTGCCAAAGTCCTGCTAAAACTCCAGAGAGACCACTTCCGGCTGGATTCACTGCAACACATGATGGGCAACGTCACCTAGCATGGCTTGTGGGGAAGCACACCCAGTGAAACAACAGTGTGTGTGAGGCACATCCTTGTTACTTGATCATTCCCAGCCACCATATTGACCCTTCAGAGCTGAGAAAATAAAACAGCTGTGGGTTTTTTCTTCCCGATTTCTTAAGGGGCAACACCATAGCGAATAGTTGAGTTCTGACTTCAAAACATCTGCAAATTATATATATATATATATAAAAGTAGGTCTGCAGAATTATTGAGAGAACGTTCTTCTTTCCAGACACTAAATTACACAATTTGCTATGATAATATATCTAAATGCTGGCAGAAGCCACCAATATGTGCACAGAATACACCCAAGAGGTAGTAAATGGCTGAGCTACACCTGAGGAACAAACGCAGTGCAAGGCAGTGCCAGGCACTGAAGTTCAGCACCAGCAGCTCAGTAGTGGGGCAACTTTAATTACTTTATATAGCCAGATTAGATAGTCAGCATGGACTGTAATGATGCAATTAGACAGGCCAAGCAGTAAGACAACACATGCCTCTACCCACTGAGCTAGAGAAGCAACTCTATTAGCTGGCAGTAGTAATAAGAACTGTTCAGACAATGGCAGCTAAAAATGGAAAGATGTGATCCCTCACACTCATGTAATGGACTGCATCTGCCCCATTAGAAAGCCTTCTTATAAAGAACTGACTGAAATGCAAGACCTCTTCCTTCAAAAAAACACCGTTAAATTAGCACAAAGGCACAGTTGCCCAAAACTGAACTTTTCAGCGAGTTATCACAACCTTCTTATGAAAGCAACCAGCTTACCTAACATGTTTTGGCCATTATTTTGTTGTGACTTTTAGTCTCTTGCCCACTTCTAGCCAGCCCTGAAGCTACATCCAGAAGTATTCTTGCTTTGCTAATTTGCCTGTCATTACGTGTACCACAAGATATCAACTAGAAAAGGAACAGCTAAAGTGATATTCCTGAGTGGGAAACTGCAGGACTGTAGTGACAAGTAGCTTCAACACACAAAATATTTTCATTTCAGAGAAACCCATCTTTTTCACACAGTTAGAGCAACTTGCCGTGACTGCTTATTCCCCCTTATAAGGTCTTCCAGTAATTCATTCTGACCATGATTTATTTGCACTGCTCATTCCCTGTAACCTATGGGGCACAACCATACCGATGGTATTGCCTGACTTCAGTTACAGCTCAAGAAGGTTGCTGAAGTGGCAACCTTTTAGATGACCCCATAGGTACGTATGGGTCCACATTTTCCAAGAACCTAGGATCAGCTGAGTCCTCCATTTCTCTCTAGTAGGACATATACTGGTAACCACAAAGGAAGGTGTTCTAAGGGGAAGGTGTTTCAGGGCAGAGGCCAGTAACAACAACTGTGGCAGGTGGCTTACCTGCCTCTTTCAAAACAAGATGGGGAAGGAAAGAAGATGTGAAGGAGACAGGATGAGAGGACACCAGCCATCAGCAGTTAATAAGCATTAATAGAGACTTCTCTGTCTTCTCATCTCTCTCCCATGACATAACAATATAATCCTTCTGCTTATCCAGTGTACAACAGAAAAATGTAGACCATTTTAACAATATGGCAAGTATATCAGAGATGCAACTTGTATGCGATAATATTTTCCATGTCCATAAGGAGCCTCGACCCAGCTCTGTCAGGCTGATGCATTCCACCTTTCCTAAGAAAATGTTACTTGAGCATCAGGTGAATACCCCACAGAAGTGCACATACATCTGAGATTGGGTATTTCAGCAGTGCCAGGCCCCTGGTTGTCCTGGGAAGACTTCAAGTACCCAACTGCCCAAATGGTTCACAGGCAGCAAACACTGCAGACAGGACATAGAGACATTCACCACAGTCTGAAGGCAGTGTCAAACCCAGCTCTCTGGAAAACACCTCAAAACCAAAGCTCGCATTCCTAAGGCAGTGCATCTTGAAAGACACTGCTGCTTGAGCTTTCCAATGCTACCTGGGAACTGAAGTTAGCCCAGAATCATAGAATCAGCTAGGTTGGAAAAGACTTTTAAGATCATCAAGTTCAACCATTACCCCAGGACTGCCAAGACCACCACTAAACCGTATCACTGAGGCATCACCTACACAGTTTTTGAACACTTCCATGCATGGACCGTGATGCAAGGAAGGATCAACCCTTTCTAATTTTTATGTCCTCAGAGTGGAGGTTAGAACATGCCTACCAGCTGTAGACAGATACGGGCTATCTTGTTGCTGGCTGGTGATGCTGCCACTCCCTTATACAGTCATGCCCAGATCACATACTTTAATGAAAGTACTGAACATGCCACATTCACCTTGTTGTCTAACTTCTTCCCAAAGTCAACAAGGTTTTAAAGAACACTGTTAAAGAAAATCATTTACAGGACTAATCTGTGCCTGATTTCTAACCCTTGGAAAAGGGTCTCAAAAAAGTGAAACAGAATTAATCCAAAAGATTCTGTTATAGCCACACTTTAGAATCATCAAGACTTGGAAAAGCAAAGTTCATTTTATGACAGAAACAGTCTGAACAGGCCCTTTGGCATGAACAAGGTTAGCTGATAAAAACACACGATAAGACTACCTGTAATGTAGAATTGTTTAGACTTCATTTAGCATTTTAAATTGCCATTTGTCTCTTTCTTTATAACAAGGACAAGAATACTTCTCTAAACAGCACTGCTTAAAGCAGTGGTTTTGAGAACACTTGCATGTGTACTCTTTACAACCCGTCCTGAAGTCAGAAAACATCAGGTATGTGCCTTTCACCACAACTTTTTTTCAGAGAGAATATGTGCATGGGCATTCCAATTTCTCACCAAAACCCTATTTTTTTCCCCATTTTTTCCTATGATGTTTATGGAAAGCCAGACTGTTTGTTCAATACAGTTGTTTGGGGGGGGGGGGGGGCG
>JANRGW010040395.1:21201-41715 GCA_024733675.1 Psilopsiagon aymara | reverse complement strand
TTTTTATTGGAGTACTGGGTTATAAAAGGACCTGGATGCTAAACTAATCCAAGGAAGGCAAGCTGTTTGGAGGGGGCGTGTAAGTGAGTAAACCCCATATTTTCAATTATGTTGAAATGAAGGTTTTCCTCTTCCTTATCCCCCTACAGTTTGCGAGAGACATTCAGTGCTGCCGAGGAAAATGAAGTCCCTGAGAGCCCTTTCCTAGCCAGGCAAGGGAAGCTGGTGGCCATCTGCCCCGACTCTGTCCTTGCCATTGCAAGGTGCAGGCGGTAGGACAGAGCATGCTTTAATCTTCTTTCTCTGAGGGCACAGACCAAACCCGATAGTAAGAAAGAGTACACATTGCAAGGAAGGAAAAATTTTCATCTAGTTTGTGGAGTTTCCCTTTAAAAAAACAATCTTTCTGGGTTGTGGAGTGTTCTAATTTGCCCTTTAATCAAGCTGACAGGGTGACTAGGCTACAGAGAAATGAGAGTGCATGCTATGGGCAGTTTTTGCCCTCCATGTTAGCCTCCGTGTTTGTATTGTCTTAGCTGGAGGGAATAAATATTCCTTGTATGGCGTAACATCATCCCCTCCTTTTCCTCCAGGTTTGTATTAAATTCTAAGGATGCTTCAGCCAGACAGTTATGGCACTAATAGGCAGTGCTTTAGGAAGGGCTGATAACAAGGTAAATCTGGTTTTGCTGCTTTTTATTTACATTCTATTGTGGGTTTAGCATCCCAGATGTCCTCAACATTACAGAATTTGCTTCCTTAAAGATTTTAACCTGGAAGAGAGCGTTGAGAGCTGGGTTTTGCTACACTGGGAATATTGCTGCTTTTCAGTTTGACAGGCAATGGAGCATATAAACACTGCTGTGACAGACCTGCTTTTATTTTACTGTGTGGCCTTTTTTCTGTCACCCCTAAGGGATGACATGCAGGCACCTTTATGCATCACACTGATATCCTCATGCAAAGATAAGATAAAACCTCAGGTGTTCATGATGTGCTGCCCAGTGGGTGAGGGTGCTGCACTGATGACCTCCTGGGACACAGGCTGACCTGACAGAGGGTGAGATGCATATCTCATCTAAACCATATCACTATGGGCTTATGAGAGAGAGGGCTATTTGGACCCTCAGGTCTCATGTGGGGTCAAATCTCTTCTTGCCTGGCCATGGGCTGCTTCTACCACCTCCCTGCTGTGCTGTACATCAGCCCAGAGCAACGAGTGTTTGCAGTGTGTTGCTCACTATTATCTTGTGACTTGGCTAATATACCTAAGAAGGGGGTTAGCTGGTCTCATTGAGCTCTCTTTGATCTCCTGGCACTTGAATGCTGTGAAATTGTATAGAATCAGAGAATGGTTTGGGTTGGAAGGAACCTTAAAGCTCATGTAGTCCTACTCCCCCTGCCATGCGCAGCGACACCTTCCACTAGACCAGGTTGTTCGAAGCCCCATCCCATCTGGTCTTGAACACTGCTCGGGATGGGGCAGCCACAGCTTCTCTGGGCAGCCTGTGCCAGTGCCTCACCAACCTCACGGGGAAGAAATTCTTCCTAACATCTAATCTAAATCTCCCCTCTGCGAGTTTGAAACTATTCCCCCTCATCCTGGTCCTACCTGCCCCTGTATAAAGCCCCTCTCCAGGTTTATTGTTGGCCCCTTTAGTTACTGGAAGCTACTCTGTGGTTGCCCTGGAGCCTTCTCCTCTCCAGGCTGAACAACCCCAACTCTCTCAGCCTGTCTCCATAAGAGAGGTACTCCAAGTTTGGAAATAATCACCAGCACCACCCAGATGCAAATCTGACAAGTGGTCCTGCCCATCCAATAAAGCCTTGGATGGGACTTGTGTGCTTGAATTACATCCGCTCGCATGTCTGAAATAATTGATTTCTTCAGCAGCTCTGCTTCCCTCTTGGTGGAGCAGGATGAAGGCAGTGAATCCCTCAGTGTGACACTTGCAGATCTGGTGATAAAGTGCTGTGGCTCTCATAATTTTATTGTTTACCAGGATGCAAGCAAAATCCTTGATCTAATGTAAACTCTGTGGCTTTTTGAGGTGCATATGGGGATGCAAAGCACTCGTATTGTGGTTTTACTGCAATTTTTCTCAGTTCTCATAGTAGCTACTTTGCAAAATCTTCCTATTCCACTTTCATTAGAGTACAAGAGCTGCAGGGGCACTTTCTGCAATAGTGCAATGAGCCATGCAACCTCTGAACTCACCTCCTCCTTCCTATTTAATGTTGGTAAGGGCACAGCAGAGTCCCAGGCTGTGGGATGGAAGGATGTGCCCCATATGAAGGGGGAGCTGAAGGGTGCCTGTCAGCACCGGGTTTTATGCCTGTCTTTCCATAATGGAGCTCTCTTGTAGAGGAAAAAGAGACTGAGGGTATATGAAATAGGGTGATGGCTTGAAATCATCCTCACTGTGGTCTGTAGGGTTCTGTTAAGCCAAAAGAGAAATGGAAAGAGCAGCTCTGTGTTGGATGACCTCATAGCAGTCTTCCAGTGTCTGAAAGGGGCTTACAAGGATGCTGGAAAGGGACTCTTTTTTAGGCACTGCAGCTATAGGACAGGGGAAATAGGTTCAAACTTAAGCAGGGGAAGTTCAGGCTAGATATTAGGAAGAAATTCTTTACTGTGAGGGTGGTGAGGCACTGGAAGAGGTTGCCCAGAGAAGCGGTGTCTGCCCCATCCCTGGCAGTGTTCAAGGCCAGGGAGTCTTGGGATGACATGGTCTAGTGTGAGGTGTCCCTGCCCATGGCAGGGGGTTAGAACTAGATGACCTTAAGGTCCTTTCCAACCCAAACCATTCTATGATTCTTTGAATATCGGTTATTGCTTAGGAAGCCCTGGAGTGAAAATGATGTGTAGGGAAAAAGCCAGGAGACACAACTGAAAAATAGCAATTGCTTTTTATAAAAGAGTCAAAGGAAACTGAACAATATTAATTTCATTTGGAATTTATAATCAAAGGGAAAGTCACCATTTTGATTGCAGATGGAAAATTGCCTGATTATCTTCACATTTTCTGTGCCTGCATAGGGAAGTGTTTCTCCCCTGATGAAGTGAGGGAAAATATAAAAAGGAGATGATGGAAAGGGGAAGAAAAAATACTGCTTTTGTTTCCACTTTATATTCTGCTACAGGCATTAGCAAACAATACTGTTGCTTTTCAAAGCTGTTCTCCTGCATGTGTGAGGTCTCCCTGTGTGTGACAGCAATGCACAGGCTTTGGCAACTGCAAATATGGATTATTTCTTTGCTTTTCTGTAACTTCTTCAGTTTTGCCTGGCTCCATTCTGTAGGCTGCTTTTTCAGCTTTCTAATCTGTGAAATGGGACAATTCCTGTTTGTTTTCTAAAGGGTGTGGGAAGGTTGAGGATTTTTCTCTTTTTGACATATCCAAACTCAAAAGGGTCTCGAAGGTTTTCTCTTACTCAGTTTGGAGAAGGAGGGATGAAAGGCTTGAACATCAGGGGTAGTGTGAAGTGCTGGATCTTGGTGAGGATCTTTTCTGAGCTGGCTTCTGTAGACCTGTCTGGCAATCCAGTCAGTGAGAAGGAAAATGAGGGGGAACCCCAAGTCCTCAGCTTGTCTGTTTGTGGTGAATATATTTTATCTTATTTATTTCTTGCCACTTTCTAATGGCAGTATTCCCTCACCTCTGCTGCCAGCGTCTTGAGGCCTTTTGGAAGGAGCTGGGAGATGTCATGTGAGCGGCTGTGAATTAGAGGAGATTGGAGAGGTGCAGAGGGACAAACAGCATCAGCTGGCACGTGCTGGTGTGCCCTTGCTGTGTGCTCACACAGGGCTGTTGCACTCTCTGCTGAGCAGGGCTGAGAGACCCTGCCAGTGCCATGCTCCTGCTCCAGCACTCCTCCTGTAGATTTCCATTTCATAAAGCCACCCGCAGGCTCAGCTGGGCTTTGGGAGCCAAAATGTGAGCAAACATCGAGCTTCCCCATCCCTTCAAGGCAGAATAAATGCCGTAAAGTGGAAGCTTTTATTTTTAATGAGGAGTTTCCCGTGCCCATCGAACTCCCTGGCACCAGTCACCTGGAAGGTGAAGGGGTGCAATCGCCATACTTGCATGCAACACCTCCAGTCTTGCCTTGCGAATCATGGAGGTGACGTTTCCCCCAGCCTATGTGTGTGTGAGGACAGCCCAGCAAGGGTGTCACCCCTTCCCTGATGTGTGAAAGACTGATAAAAGCCATTATTGTTATTTTGTTCCCTTTCCAGGGGCTGTCACAATCTCTGTGAGGCTGGAAGAGCTTTGCGCAAACAAGCCTCAGTTCTCACAAAACACTGCAAGCTGGCTGAGTAGCCCAGAGGAGGAAAGAAAGTATTAAGAAGGTATTTCTTTTTGCAGCAGTATGTGAGCAGAGAACTGCTGAAGCCGTGGGGCTGCAGGAGCAGCCTTGCTCTGATTCAGGCACAGGCACTGTGAGCAGAGCTGATGGTGATACTTTTGCTCTTGGCTTAAAATACTGCCTCCTGGGTGCAGAGTGCCTAAACCCCCAGGGTAAATAAGAGAAATGGTCAATAAATAATGCAGGTATGGCAGAGCATTCTTTTAACCAGTTCTCACCTCACTCTCCACTACGCTGAGCTGGTCTACCTGAGAGGTAGGGCTTTACCTCTCCCTGACTCTTCTCCCAATTAACAAGTGATAGGACAAGAGGTAATGGCCTCGAGCTGTGCAAGGGGGGTTTTAGACTGGATATTAGAAACAATTTCTTCACAGGCAGTGTGCTCAGGCATTGGAACAGGCTGCCCAGGGAAGTGGTGGCATCACTGTCCCTGGAAGTGTTGAAAAGCCGTGTAGATGAGGTCCTCAGGGGCGTGGTTTAGTGATGATCTTGGCAGTGCTGGGGTGATGGTTGGACTCGATGATCTTAAAGGTCTTTTCCAGCCTAGCTGATTCTATAATTCTCATGCTTGCCAAGCCTTGGCCCAATTCCTGAGCTTCCCCATCTCACCTGGGTGGTAGCTGTGGGGAGCAGGAGGTGTTTGGGCTGTTCTGTCATGGGTTGCTCTAGTGGCCCCTGGAGATGGCAGCTTAGCGGGCCGTGTTTCTCCCAGGCTATTCTCCTTCTAGTACGCAGCCTTTTTAAGCTGCTTTTATATTTCTAAGTGCTGCAGCATGCTTGATTAGTGCTGGTTAGCATGAACTGCTAGATGTTGGAAGCGAAAAGTGTTTGCTTTTGTTTCAGTGATATCTGGAGAATTTGGGAAGCTGTTTAGGGCTTGTTCCCTTTCAAGAGCAAGGACGAGCCTTCGGTGGTTGCATCCCCCCCTTGACTCCCTTCTTATAGCAAGTCACTGAATTTTTAGCATGTCCTTCATGGAAATATCTCCTTAATATCAGTTGAGCTTTTTTCAGATCTCTCTGTCTCTTGGTGTTTCTCTGTTCCCTTATCTTGTTTATGAAACTGTATTATGTGAGACAAAACTCATTTGTTGGTGAGGAAGGGACATTGTACTCAGTGGGATATTTACTGTGTACCCGAGGTATAATCTATCCTCTGCAGTTGATACAGACTCCAAAATGAATGGGCATTTATTTATAATAATATAGCAGACAGTCCATAGGGAGGTGTCAACTTGTTTGTAATCAATCTGTGCGATGCTCTGGTAGCAGCACAGTAACACTTTGCATTACGTGATGAATTGGTTTAGTCTTCTTAGTCTGACTGTCATTTTTCCTCACTGAAGACTCATTGCCTCTGTTATGTGACCCTTGTAGCTGAGCTCCGCATATGCATGGGTGCTTAAAAGGGAGTGGTGAGATCATGCGTATTCCTGTGTAGAAAGGGAAGAGAGTACCCCCCCCCCCAACATCTGTGCTGTTGATTAGAGGAAGTAATGGTTCCAAATAGGTGACTGGGTGCAGTGTGAGCCACACTTGTGGTTAGGTAAGCAATGATTTATTCTGCTGAAGTGGGTCATTATTGAACCAACATTGTATTTCTGGATTGATTTCAACTCAGACCCTGATGACAGAGTGGATATTATACTGCTGGAGAAACAGACTGTTCATGATAGCAAACAAGCTCGGTATATTTTTAAAAGAGACATTCTTGGTATGCTGGCGAAAACAGCAACAAAACCTCTATTAAAAGAGCTGAATTTGGGTGCTACGGAGATGCAATCAATATGCCTGTGTCAGAAATGTACGGCTGTTACCATCAAAGAGGAAAACCTGCCCATTGCTCAGTAGCTCATGAGCCAGTTGCCAGGAAAATAACAACCTGCTTTATGAAAGATATTGTAGAAAATGCAGTCATATAGTCGTACTTGCAGGCTGTCTTGGCTGGGGTCTGGTTGCTTCACAGGGTGATGCTGCCTGGAGAAGGAGGGCTGAACTCTAAGTGCCAGCAGGGCTGTGGAATGGGGAAAGCAGGATGGGTTATTTTTTTGGTCCCTCCCATGCTTGTCCAAAGGACACGGCACCCCCTGTGCTGTTGCTGTCAGGTCGTTTGCCTGGATCTCTTGTCCAACAGGTCTGTACCTCCAAGATGTCCTTTAATGCAGCAGGTTGGGGTGCCCATGTGCACCTTGGCTTGTCCTGTACATAAATAAGCTTGGGGGCTGAAACACTCTCAAAGACAGCAGGAGGAGAAAACAGGTCCATGTTTTTAATCTTTCTGTTCCCTTGTGGTACATAAAGAAAAGCTTGCAAATGTCCTTCTGTCTTTGTAAAATCAGAAATACCAGGGGTATGAAGTGTGTTCTTCACCATATTTCCCTGGAGGTAACAGAAATGTCTCTGCTCTCAAAGGAGCAGCTGGGGTGTGCAGAGACAGCTCTTCTCCTTGTCTCTGGATGTTAGGGAAGGGGTGAAGAAAATACATGAAACACTCGATATATGCTACATGTTCTTAGAAACAACCACTCAGTTTTCAGTAGGAGTAGCTAAAATAACAATCCTTCCCCTCTGCCACTTTTCCATAAAGTCTTCTAAGAAAAATGGGGTAGGTAAAAATACAGTGCAGCACTGGGGAGAAATTAGCAGGTTTGAAAGAGGCTCAAGAACAATCTCGGCACCGTTTTATACAGCACAAAGAAACACAACTGGAAAATTGCTTTTCCTTCCTATGCTGCCTTTGAAGAGTGTTAAAGTCAAAAGGGCCACTTAAGTCTCACATGCTGCACTGCTTTACTGCTGCCCTACCTCTTGCCACCACTTGCGTGATGCTGGTTCCCACCATGGACACCCAAGCCAACTGCAGTGGAACCCATGTACCGGTGGAGGAGGTAGCCACTGGAGCAGCCTGCTTTTGTCCCCTTCCCAGCTCTGGAGATGGATTGCTGAGCTAACATGAGAAAAGACCTCAGAATCAGTTATTCTTCTGAAGAGGGAGCTCCCACAGGGACCTGAGCTCACAGCCAGCAGGGGTTGGGATCAGTGTGCTGACAGTGCCGGTCGGCTGTGGAACTGACAGACCTCAGGTTCAGTTCACACTTCCCTGGGTTTGGTATGAAATACAGGCAGGTGGATATCTGATGTGTGTGGGTACTGTCTGCTGCAGGCTTCCTCTTGGTCCTCAGGTTACTCCTAGGAGTAGACACTCACCACTTCAGTTACGGGAGGAGAATTTTGTGGTCCCTCCAAGCTCAGTAGCTTGGGTAGTGGGTAGTGCAGATGTCATGGTGCTGAACTTGGGGAAGACGCGACACCTTGAGTGCTTGCCTGCTCCTGGGGCATGCCACAGCAATGTGCTCAGCCTGCTCATTGTCTGCTGTCTTTGCCTGTGGCTGAATTGCCTGGTGGGTCCCTGAGGGTCAAGAGGGATGGTGATGGCTGGAGTGGCAGATACCCAGGCAGTGGGGTCTGCTTGAACCACCATCCAGTGACAAAGGCACATTTTCCTCCTGCTCTTGACAAGTCCTGGAAAGAAGACAGAGTCCTTTGCAAGGTATTTGGGCTTTAGACAAGTGGAAAAACACCATGAAATCAATATGTAGTGAAATTGCAGGTGCTCTGGAGCCAAGTGCTCAGCATAATGTCAAACTACCTGTCATGAGTGTCACCCTCCACTTCTACCGACACCGTTAAAGTCACTTTCCAAACTGTCAGTTCAGAGCTTCCTCTAGGTATGGACTGTAACTCATTTAATCACTTCCAGAGAGCATTCAGCTTTAACTGTAGTGCCCTGTTTTGCACAGCCACCTCGTTAAATCTTCGCTCCGAACCACAATATGTGAGGCTCTATTACATGCAGCCTTGACATAAAGATCTTGCTTTAGCATGCCAAATTCTTATCTCTCAAATTCCATTTTCTGAAGAGATAGCTTTCAACTGTATGTCTATGTTGAGTCTTCCATATGCTTTTTGGAAAAGGAAAACTAAAGCTCAGTGTGGATTTGAAAGGTTAATTATCTGCTTCAGAGCATCTCCCTTAGTGTCTGGGAGGCAGTGTGGCTCCTGGCTGATGTGCTGCTGGCAGAGATTGCTTGGATCTGATTTCAGCTTGGTTATTGACCTGGGAGGTGGCACAGGGCAAGTCACTCCTTGCCTCAAATTTCCCATTTATTAATTGGAATAAATGCTGTTGCTTCCATTGTCTAGTACTGTGACAGTGCCATCATGAGAGAGACTGTATGAGACAAGCATTATTTATTAGTTTTCATTATCAATCCATTTGGTTTTGAACTGAACTGTTGCCTTCGTAATGGTTTTTAATTTAAGTCTGTGGTTACGTGTGAGCTTTTCTCTGGAGCTGTCTTCACTGAGCTAGATGTCTGAGGTAAACTTCCATTACAGTCAGCGTAGGAAGCATCCCCTATAAAGAGAAGTGATAAATTACAAACCATTTGTGGTGGATCCTGCCCTAACCTTTCTTTGTGTAATAAGAGATCCAAGTTGTGTTGCATAGCTCTGTTCTCTTTTGAATCCTGTGCACTTGTATGTGATGATGGCATTTCCAAATGAAGCCTCTTTCTGTGTGTTACCGTGATGCCTTGGGCTCGTCCCTACAAATCCTTATACTTGGGTTTGTAATCTGTCTTTCCCCATGCTGTTGCCATTTTTCTCCCACCTCTTCTGGAATGCCAACTGTGCCTGAACTGGACGGTTGGACAGCTTCTCACGTAGGTGAGAGAACTGGAGTCACATAGCTCCCTTCTGTCTCTTTGCTTCTCCCTTTTCATCCTGAAACAGGTTTCAGTTCTGATCCCTGATTTTCCTTTGTGTCTAGCTCTCTTGGTTTATTAAAACTTCTTAACATGATCACGAGCTTGTTTTTTTTGAATCTTTACTGGCCTCTTTGCTCAATACAGCTGCTCGCTAGCTTAACTTCATTCTAATGTGTTTTTCAGCTGTCACTCAGCTGCCCCCTGTCCTCTACTAGCAATTTTACAGTCTCAGCAAAATCACCCTAATTTGCAACTTCTAATCAGTCATTCCTGTCTAAATCCAGTCTGTGGCTACAGAAACAGTAGCGGGTCACTATTCTTGCTGTTTCTATTTTGAGAAAGGAAAAAGATGTGGAAGAGAAGGACAAAGGAAATGCCACCTGTGTGCAGAACTAGAAGCTAAGGCCCTATCTTTTTCCTGCCTGACATAAATTCCTGTTTAAGTAAATGGGATTTATATCCTGCAGTGAAGAAAAAGACCTCAGGAGCTTTTGCTTGTCCTTCTGATTAATGTAGCACTAAGGAGGTCATTCAGGCCTCTGTTTCACTTCTGAGTACCTTAGGGCTTTTCAGAAGTGGTGAGGACTTCTACCTCCTGCTGACCTTATGAGGAACTAGAGGTATCTGGCAGGTCCTGATGTGCAGGTGTATATCTGAGTGTGTTTACTCTCTCTTTCTTCCCAGACTCACTCTCTGCTAGCTTATTTGTCTACAAAATTGCAATATCAGTAATGGCTTGCTAGCCGGGGGTGTTGTGAAGGGGTCGTGCCACAAAGTGCTTTGGTAATCACAAGCACTGGAAGACCTTCCTGCTTGGTAGGTCTTCAGATGAGACTGAACTCAGAGCCCTCTTTGAAACTGCTGTGCCTTGGGCTGAGCTCTGGCTGTGCCTCTGTGCTGGGCTGGGAGAGCCTGAGGTAGGTGTAAGGACAGGGGTTGCAGTCACCCTTTTCGGGGGGCCTTCAGCATGTGTTGAGTTCATAGTGGTGGGACACAGCGCTGTGGACACAGAGATTCTCTGACTCCTTATCAGGAAAAATGCTGTTGTGCTGGTGTATCCATAAAGTTACATACACAAAGAGGTTTTTTTACCTAGCATAATTCTTGCTCTGTGTGTGTTTATGTGGGGAATAGATGAGGTCCCCTCCTCTTCCCAGGCATCTGCAAGTGGCCACTGTGCATATGCAGTTTGACTGTATAGCATGCACATTGTATTAGATGTGGTTTCCACGCCGCACTCTTGCATGGTACAAAATAATGCATAATTTTGTTTAGGAAACCTGAGACATAAATGTGAGAGTCTTTGCACAGGCTGTAGCTTCATCCATCGGGGATCAAACCCTTCCACCATTATCAAATCACTGTCTCAACAGAAGCTTGTGGTGCGGGTACAGGCATATGTTTTGTCCTTCTGAGGTTGGACTGTCATTGCAGGCTCAAGAAATGTGTGGTTAGCAGTGGCAATACAGCTTCTTTCCACACGTTATAGCAGCTCAGGTTGGCTCGTAGGCATCTTTTGATGGCTGGGGGATAACACATTTGTGAGAGCTCTTTAAGACCAAATGTTTGGGCTGATGCAAGGTGGTCAAGGGCAGGTTTTAAAAAGGAATCAGGCACTTGGAGGCCATTGCAATTTAATACTGTGAGTGCAGTGTCCATGAGCATTGAGTTCTATTTGCAAACCCCAGATCTCCAGAACACCTCAATATCAGTCAGATTGAAAGTAACCTGACCTAAAAGTGTACAAGCAGAATATGTGAGAGGCAGGCATGTAAATAGTGGAGGCTGACACCAGAGAAGCAAGGATGTGATTATGTTTGAGATGGAAGCCAAACACCTGGCATTAGAGCTACATGTAAAAGCAGAGGAAGGCAAGTGAGAGATGGAATAAACAATCTTTAAGGATGTTGTGGACAGTACGTACATAAATATGTTGGCCGCAGGAGTCACTGGTTCTCAGTCATAGCTATCAGCACTGGAGAAAATGACTACTCGTGGGACTAGGATTTTCCCTTCTGAATGTTTATAGTCAAGAGACAGCCTTACCTGCAGAGTAGGCAAGTCCTTCTCTGCGGCACTTTGGGCCATTCTGGGAATTGCTAATGGCCAAGCTGTATTTTGAACAGAGATTTATGATCACCTTCCCAGTCAATTAAAATTCTAGATATTGCTAAGGCGGAATTAAATTAAGGTTAATTGGAGCTTCTGAAAACTGCTTTTCCAAAGGGAAACAATGGTGGGATTGCAGATCCTAGAGGGTTTGTATCACTTTTAAATAACTTTCAGTTTTGTTCTTGCCTGATGCTGCTCTAATCTTCCCTCGTACCCCATCCTCTATTATCAAACAATTCAAATGTTGATTTTTTTTTTTCCCCTGTCATAATTTATCATTTTGACTTATTTGTTCTTTTTACATCTTCTTCTAAAGGCGAGGGGAAAAAAAACTAAACCCAAACACTGCAGAAGTCTGGAAATGTTTTTGTATCAGTCCCAGTGGCCTGACATGAAAGATATATAGCCACTTCTAAGAATTTGACAACACTTCAGTAACAATTATCCAAACAGGTACGGCAACAACTCCCTCTTCTTTTGCTGTTGTGAGGGATGATAAGGCTTTAATGAATTGTCAATAAAGATTAAGAAGGAATAAAATAAACAAAGAGTAGCGAAAACAGGTGCAAATGAAATGCCATTAAAATGCAACTCAGGTTTCCCATTCTACCCTAAATTTTATTTTCTTGGCATCAAGGACTATTGTGACAGTTCTTCGCACACTTGATTGAACTGGGAAAACACATGGGACTCTATCTTAGTCACAGAATGCAGAGCATGTAGCTCTCAGCTCACAGAGCAGTCTCACGGAGGGATGAATAATCCTTTCAGCAGTTCATTTTGTCAGAATTTGCAACCCTTTGTTTACTGTGTGGGGACTAATAACAAAATGCCAATAAGGAATTAAAAAAAGCGAGAGAAGGAGCAATGGAGAGAGACGGAACAGCGACAGCTTGGGGGTCCTGCTCCTCCTCACCCCCCTAGTGCGTGGTTGTCACTTGCCGACTGGAAGATTGTTTAGTTGAGTTTTACTTTCTGTGGTTTCAGGAGTAGATTAACACCTCTCTCTGCACATGCCCTGTGTTTTGCTGTTTAAAGGAATCCAGAGCAACCCTCAACACAAGTGTTTTTCAGTGTTTCCTTCTCTTCATGAGAGATAAAGGCAAGCAAAGCCAATGGCAATTATTGTGTAGAAGTTAAAGGGAAAAGTTTCTTTGATAAGAGATGATTGTGTAATTATACATTAGCCAAAGGAGAAGAACATGTAGGTGGATGCACTCTCTGATGTGTGATTACTAATGAATTCTCTGTATTCCTTGTGGAAAAGAGCCACAACTGTAAAATTAAATAGTCAATGCCTCTTTGATGAAAGGGTTTGCAGCCACTGATGTCCTTTATGAAAATACAGTGAGCTTTGAAGGAACAGCAAGAATAGCAAGCCTCAGCCTCAAGGAAAGCATTCGGAGTGGAGAAACTCTACAGAAGTCTTTTTCTCTAGGAAATTTGTTTATAGCATTTTCTAGTAGCAGAATCCTTTACCTGGGAAAATGATGGGTAGGCTATTACCAGGAGGCATGCAGCTGCTGAAGTTATGGCCAGTACCATTTAGCAGAGGGGCAAAAGATGCTAGATTCAGTGTCACGTTTGGGTGTACGAGTTAGCAAGGACTGACAGATATAAAGGCTTTAAAGCATCTTTACTTAGAAAGGTGAAAAGTACTGTATGACTACTTAGTGAAGCATGCATCCTGCTTGACAGTCCGGGGAGTGCTTGGTATGCGTCTCACTTCCCTTTCCCCTTTTTCCTTTTTGCCTCTTTTCCCTTTGCCCTTTTTTCCCTTTCTCCAGCTCTCCACATAAGCTAATGCATCAACTTTTGAAAAAAAGCTTCTTTTCATGAAGCTTCCTTTTTTACAGTCTTGCAATTTACACTGTACTCCTAAGATAAGAATATACTTGTCAAAGCATAGCACTCACTGGGAAAAAAACCCACATTTGTCTTTGGACTAAAATAAAATCAGCTTTGACCTGGGATTTTGGCTGTGGACCTAGGTGGGATGATGACATGTGGCATCAGATGCTGTCTGCTGCAACTAAGGGGAAGGAATACTGTAAACACTGAGTTATTCTGTGGACAACATAAAGAGGAAGACACCATTAAGGCAGTGGGTACCAGTCCTTGGGCTGCCCAGTCGCAGAGGATGTTTTGAGTCACAGCTGGAATGAGGGTGGACAGGAATCTGTGCATGTCTTCCTGCCCTGATATGGTCAGGTGGGCTTACTTAGCCAGCATTACTGATGATATTGGCACCAGCAGAATTATGTAAATGGTTGTTTATACCATCCCTCGCATGTTCCTTGGCTGGAACCAGCGTGGAAGACTGAGATTCCCTGGAGGAGAAAAGTCGTGAGTAGCTGCATATTTTTATTTGCTCAGATACAGCTGAGAAGACCTCTTAATACACTACCCCAGCCATAAAATCAGAAATTATTCTCCCTGCTCTTATCTTCTCAGGAAACAAATTCTGCTGCAAAGCTTTTCCTAGGCCATTTTAAAGCAGTACTGTTAAGTACATTAAAGGCCACTTATTTTGAATTTGTATACAGCTGAGAGACATGTTATAACTCTATAACTGAATGGAAGACTTGATAAAAATGCATTTTTGCTCAGACTGAATACAGCCATTGCTGCCTAGGTAGGTTATTCTAAAGAAAGGATCCATCAGTTGAAAATACTCCGATACTCAGTCGATGTCCACTGGGTCACTGTGAAGAGGGTTTAAGAGGATCTAGGTAATCCCAGCATCCCTGGAAGAATGAAGAAAGCAAGGTTATCTGGCTCAAGACTACCTATAGCAATCTCCTCTAACGTTAAAAAATTCGCAAACGCTATACAGCAACCCTCATAGCTGATGCTGTGAGAGGGAAAAGAATGCTGGAATAATACTTGAATAAGCAAACGACTAGGTGTATGACTAAGTGGACACATTTTCCTATAGATACAATACAGGGAATAGGCAGAGCTGAAGGAAAATATTATACTGCAGTCTTTGAATGTTACACTGCAGTCTTTGAAGAGGAAAGAGCACAGGCTGGAGCCTGAGAGTAGCTACTGCAGGAACTGGGATCAGGAATCTTAAACTCTTTCTCTGCCTTTCAAGCTAAAAATGCTTTTTTATAAGGGCTTGTATTAGAGAGCCTCAGCAATGCTTCTGTCATTACAGCACATTTGTCTTGGATCACTCAGGATGTATTTGTGTGTAGCTCAAATTCCTGCTAGGTACTGAAAATGCAGAGAGATTATTTTATTATCCCTTTACTGCATGGTATATTAAAGGTTTCAAGAAAATCCAGCCACTTGATCACAGAGCATGCTGTCCTTGAAAGGTATGCTAATCTTTCCAGTACATTTATCAAGGAGGCAACTCAAGGCAATTCCATGTTGGCGTCAGATTTCACATCTGCAGGTTCGTAAGCAGTGTTTATATCACACTTGTTTCTGTTCATCTCGGCTCCTGTGCTGAGAATTCAGGATATGCGTGTGTGTGTATGCATGCATCTGTGTGTGTAGGTGTTTGCATTCGGAAATGACTGAATCATTATAGGTGTTAACAGGCTCTGTGTTTTTAGGCTGTCCTGCTTCCTCCAAAAATCAAGGCAACTCTTTCTTTGAAACCTAAGAAAGTAACTTAAGTAGTGTCAGTGTGGTTCAGTTTATGATATACAATGTGGCTTATCATAAAGATTCCATATTCTTCCTTATTCTAAGCCTGTATTTGTATATCTTTGCTCTGATTTTTAGAGGCTGTAATATGCTTTTTCTGTAGTTGCCTATGGCCATCAGTAAGGGAAGCACCCAGAAAAACCTCTAAGTTTGAAATTTAAACAAATTAACTTTTATTGGCTCAGCTTAACTGTAGGCTTCCTTTTCTAATAATCTGGCCTGAAAAATAGGGGTGTTTGGTGCTTTACTGGTAGTCGTCTGTATAGTATTACAAGATACCCTAACAAGAGCTGCTGTACCTTTCATCTGATATGCCTTAAGAATCCATCTCATTGAACACAAATTGCCCTGAAAGTACTTTAATTGGGAGTGATAATCACAAAGTGAAATATCCATGATTTTTTTTTCCCAATGCAACTTTTCTTGCAAGACTGTGAGAGCTGAGTAGATGAAGAGAAATTTCCCTAAAAGAGGAATTCTCTTTATTTGCCAGCACACTCAGTGATAATATAGGTCACCGATAACTTGTGGACTGAGAAAATGACCATAAAAAGCTGCAATGTGAATGAAACTTGGGTTCTCTCCTGTGCTGGTCAAGGCCTGCTTGAATAGCAGAAGGTCTGAAAGATCTTTGAGATCCTTAGGAGGTGTCGTGCATGTGCATCTACAGAAACATCTGAATTACATACTAATGGAGACCACAGTAGCAGACAGGCAAGGGAAGGACGAAGTATTGTTTTCATATCTTTCCTAGATATGAGCACCAGCTGAGAGCTGATTTGCAAGTACTTACCATCCATTAGGGTTTTTTATTTTCAAAGTAGAATAGTTTAAACTCCTGTTTCTTTCTTGTTTCTGTTAATATGTTTATATTGGCTGTACTGTTCTAGGCTATGTCCTATTCTCCCTTGTATCTGTGAATCTCCAAATTGATGGGATGTTAACCTGAGAAAAAGTATTTAATGCTTCCTGGACATTTCAAGATGATACTAATGAGACAGTTATGTCATTCATTTTTTTTCCTGGGTTTGGTTAGGTCATTCATTTCAGATCTTGAAAATGGAAAGAAAGCAGTTGTGAGCACAATACAGTTTCACATTCTATACACCTTCTTTTTCTTTTCTTTAAGCATTTACTTGCTTATTCATGGCCCTTGGGTTCAGTTGTGCTCCTCACCATCTTGCCAGCATCACAGATCTTTCTTAGTTAATTGATGGGTTTTAGTTAAGACCTCTGCTCTATAGCTATTTGCATTTTGAGCTTGTAAGCAGCTTACTGGAGAAACTTCTTGTTACCATGTTTTTTTCCCCTTGGAAATATGTATTTAGAAGATATTTGCTTCAAGACTTTCTGTTACAACAATTTCTCAGTATATCCACTCTGCAATTACCCTTAATCCAGGCGAGATTAAACAAAAAGCAGAGAAGAATGATTATCTAGAAAAATCCAAACCAGGATCCTGTTGCAGAGTTGTGGGGGCAGATGAGCAGGACTGAAGGGGATGTCATTGCCTAGAGCTGGTTTTAGCTCTGAGGGCTTCCCTCCGCGGGTGGATGAGCCACCAAGCTAGCACAGGGTGAGCAGCATCTCTCGCTGCAGCCTGCTTCTCATCCCACTCTCTGCCTTTGGGTAGCACCCGCGGGATATGGTCCTGACTGGTGTTTCTTCCTAGTTCAGTCTGTCTTCATGGCAATTATTTTTCTCCATCATTTGCTAGGTGCTTAGTCAGAGTTCGTCCCTTGCTTCTTGTGCCTGCGGGGATGGGTGCCCCATCCCACTTAGGAGGTACTGCTCCGTGCCAGCATGCCCAGTGCTCAGGTGAGCCTCCTGTGTGTTTAGCAAGAGGCACAGCTCTTTTCTGCTTACAGGGGTTTGTTCTCAGGACAGAGCCATTTCAGGTATAAATCTATGGGTTGTGCTTTTTTGTGAACCGTTGCAAAGCCAGGATTAATGCATAGAGTGTATTAAAGAGCAAGTATGAAGGTAGTTAATCACCTTGCAGCAGCTGTGGTTTGAGTGGTGTTCCTGCTCTCCTTCTGAAGGACACTGGGGCAGTGTGCTGGAAAGGTGCTGTGAATGCCTGATGAGGCTGTGACACTTTCCAAAGCCTTGCTCCTGCCCAGAGCTGTGCTGTCTTTCTCGAAAAATGACATTAGATGGCAGTAAAGGCTTTTGCAAAGGGCATTGCAGGAGGATTTTTTTAACTCAAATTGTTTGTCGCTTAGGGATCCTTGTAGGAGACCTTGATCATAAATCCCGCATGCAATAAGGGGTTCATAATGCATCCTACAGAGTACATGTTGTATTGTTCCCTGAGTTACAAAGTTTCATTTTCAATAGAGAAGGCTTTTTTCTTTTCCCTTCTCTTTTCCTTTTCACATCTAGCATATTCCCACTGTTCAATTTTCTTTGAAAGAAATGGGCAAGGTAAGCCTTTAATGTGCACTGACCGAGACATCTGTGTGATGGTTGCTAGTATGAGGCAGGGAAAATGGACAAGCCACAGTTTTAGCAGACTGGATATCACAGAACCATAGAATGTTTGGTTTGGAAGGGACCTTAAATCTCATCCAGTTCCAATCCCTTGCCATGGGTAGGGACACCTTCCACTAGACCGGGTTGCTCCAAGCCCCATCCAACCTGGCCTTGAACACTGCCAGGGATGGGGCAGCCACAGCTTCTCTGGGCAACCTGTGCCAGTGCCTCACCACCCTCACAGGGAAGAGCTTTCTAACATCTAATCTAAATCTCCCTTCTATCAGTTTGAAGGCCCTCCTCTGGACTCCCTCCAGCAAATCCACATCCTTATGTTTGGGGGCCCAGAGCTGAGTGCAGTTCTCCAGGTGGGATCTCACTGTCCATGTTGATGACAAAGACGTTAAACAGCGCTGCTATAGAGGCTATTCCTTGCCTGAAAATGAGTGCTACCCTTCTCAAAAATGTATTCCTGCTGATCCACTGAGACAGAGTGTCCAGATGCAGAAAAGCATTTTGCAGAGATCTGCTTTGTTATGGGAAAATTGTTAAGGAGGAAACTGAAACTTGATTCTGCCTTGTTTTGTCATCATCAGCAGCCATCAGGTAGGAATTTAGAGGTAAAAACAGGTGGGAAGAGAAACAGGAATTCTTTTCTGCCACATGGTGACATTATATGCTCCCTTGATAATAATGTGATATGGAAAGAGCTACTGATCTTCATGAAGGTGAGGAAAAGCAGACTTACACCTGCCACACACACACCCTTCAGCCTGTTGTTATCACTAGTATTACTTTTAGCACATTCTTCTCAGCAACAGTAATGAGAAATAGGGAAAAGCCATTAGTGAGATTTCCCCCTTTCATCTTACAGAGAAATGGTGGTAAAGGCAATGTTATGTATGATTTGCTTGAAAACAGCCTTTCTAAGAGCTTTGGTTATAATTTGGGATTTGGGAGCTGTAGTGCAGGAGGCTGTTTTGGATTCTTTAAGCTGGTACTGTGAGAAGCTGTTGATGAGGTTAGTGAGGGAATACATGCAAGGGCAGTCACCTTTTTAATTATATTAATGGACAAACAGGAGGACAGAAAGCTAGAAAAGCCTTGACTTGCACAGCCACCCAAGAACATTCCTTGTTATCAGCATGTGCTGCCTTGGATCTCCAAAGGTGAGGATCTCACTAGAGCGGTTCATGGAACTCCTTGCACCTCTTGCTTTTAATCAGCCCAGAAGTGGCAAGTGGCTGTCATCGTGGGGTTTGTTGGTAGCTATGCTCTAGTCCAAAGCAAGTCAGCAATGCTTTTCTTGTAGAGTTTAGGTAAGGAGAGAAGATAGGAGGTTACTGGGGAAGGTGGATTTGTGATGTGGGAGTGTTGTTCTCCCCTACACTGGGAGCCTGGGAGGTATTCTAGGACATACTGGCCTGCTGTCTTTTATCACCGAGTGAAAATTGAGTGTCTGCAGAAGACTTCAGGACTGACTACTGCTCCTCTAACACCTTGCTCTTGTGACTCTTCAGGTTCTGCATGAAGTGAGCTGCTGAGAAGCTGTGGTAAGAGCTTCTCAGTTGCCTCTGACCTTCATGGGTATGCTCAGGCACAATATGCCACGGTGCTGCAAGTGGCCCCAGGTGCAGCTGCACAAGGCAACCATTTGACCATGAATCAAGGCCAAAGTTACCTTCCTGATGGCACTGACTTGGTGGAAGTGTTGTCTTTGACTGGAGTAGGGCCATTGTTTTTCGCGCTGGAAATCAAATGATGACTTCAACTGCATTGAGATTTTACCTCACCTGGTATTGCCAGTCACACTTATTTCTTTTTGGTCAGCTTTACCAGCTGTATTAAAAATCTCACTACTTGGAGGGTTTTGGTTTTTTTTCCTGTGAAACCTCTAATTGTCTCCTCACTTATACCCCTCTGAATTAATGCAAACCTTGATTTCAGCTATGTTGAAAGTATAGCTGCATTACCAGGAGTTTGGGGTATTTTGAAAGCGAGAGTGTACAAGTAGGAATGTTGAGGCTGGGATAGTTTTAATTCATTTTCTCCACTTTGTGGGAGCACTTGATTTTCCCTGCATTAAGGTTGTATATGCATCCTGAGTTTCTCCAGGTTTCTGTAACCCATGGTGGTTTCTTTTCTGTGAAAGAGTTGTGTGAATGAGATATGTATGGACTGAGAGCCCTTCATATTCTTTTTTAACTAAGAATTTAACAGGGCTTGCTCAAAATGCAGACACTTTAGGATTAAGTATTACTTAGAAAAGGTTCGAGGGAGATTTATGTGTGAGCAATCTTCTTTTATTGATGTACCTTTCCCGAATGTCTTCTCATGATCCAATGCCATTTTTTAAGCTGACTTTGTCTAATGATAAGCTCTGGGGTAAGAACTGTCTTATGGCCCAGAGAGGTTCTCATTATCTGGTTTTGAAATTCTGTGTGTATCTTATTAGGGTTTCTGTATTGTAACAGCACATATTCAGAATCTAGTGTGAAGTCATACCCTCAGCTGCTCCCAGATGATGCTATATCTTGAAGATATGGATATAACTTAATTTGCTTTTAGAATGGTAATCTTGGAAGCCTTAGCCTTCACTTTGTACTGTCATAATCACAGGTAGAGAGAGAAATTAAACTTTATATTATCTTTTCTTTTTGCTTCTCCCGTCCTGCCCCTTTTTACCCTTCTGAAATACTAAAGGAGGGGCAAAATGGTCCCTCAAGGCCACCCTTTTTGTTACATTGACCCAATGGCAGATTCCCCTTGGAGTCTTCCCTGCAGGAATTTTTGTAGGTTTCTTTTGTCACCATGGCTCAGTCCCTGGGCCAGAGCAGAATCTCCCTCCTGAGGGGCAGCAAGCTGTGTGTTTGGGTGGATGGGTAGGAGCAGGGCTGGCAGCTGGGGTGCATGGATGCTGCTGGAGGTTGTATCATGGTCTTGTTCAACATCTTTGTCAGTGACATGGACAGTGGGATTAAGTGCACCCTCAGCAAGTTTGCTGATGACACCAAGCTGTGTGGTTCGGTTGATACGCTGGAGGGAAGCAATGCCATCCAGAGGGACCTTGACACGCTTGTGAGGTGGGCTGATGCCAACCTGATGAAGTTTAACCATGACAAGTG
>JANRGW010040395.1:0-21101 GCA_024733675.1 Psilopsiagon aymara | reverse complement strand
TCCCCAGCATCCCTATAGGCCCCCTTCAGATATTGGAAGGCTGCTCTGAGGTCTCCATGCAGCCTTCTCTTCTCCAGTCCTACGGGCAGCTTTGGGAAGGATCTGTGAAATATGATACATTTCAGATACTGTGTGTGGAGGCCTGTGCATGGGTAGGATTAGTGCTCAGAACCTAAAAAAATAATTCACTTGAAAAGCACTGTTCTGCATTTAAAAGCCTTGACTGTATTTACAGCTGAGAGTGTCTTGTTGCTACTTCCTTTTAAGAGTATCCCTTGTGTAAGCGAGGCAGGCTGCAAAAGCTTCATTCCTGAGGTTGATACAAGTCACTGACACTAAGCACAAAGCACCTCTTCTACAGTGCCTTTTCTGAGAATGCGTGTGTCTGCTGCAGCTGGGAATGCGCTTAGCAGCACCACAACAGCAGATGTTCTGCACAGCCTTTCACACCGTATTACCTTGCTGAACTCCATTCTAGTCCTAGTTACAAAATCTCAGGCAAATTGTTAGTTTTTCTCATCTCAGTTTTCCCTTTTATAACTTGTTGTTATCTGTATCTGTTGGATGCTTAAGTATCCTGGTGATAGATGCTTAAGGAAAACAAACCAAAAGCAAGGGTACAGAAGTAACAGTCTGTGGTACTGTTTCTAAAGCTCCAGGAGATTCTCTCACATGAGTGCGAAGCATTTGCAGCAGATTTTGTTTAATTGTAAGCAAGCTGTTGATGGCTGAGTGTGTGTTTATGGACTTGCTGCATTGTTTGGATGTTGAAAATAGTTTCTGAAAGCAGCGCTGAGGTCTGTAGGGTGGTAGAAAGTTTTCAGTGAGGGAAGGAAGGAGGCAAATTTCCACAGTGCTCCACTGCCTGACTCCTTGGGCTTTTTGAAATGACTGTCAGGATTCAGGGGCCTGGTGTCATTGCAGACTGCCTCTGGGAAACAGTAATTGTATTTGAGGTTCCTGCCCTAACTTAATGGGGTTTATGAATGCTTTGTATCATCATTGAATGTGAGTAGTGTGTGTGTTCCGGCAGAGCTAACAGCTCAAGATAGCCCTAAATGTTAAAAATTTGAAGAATTAATGCAATATTGTTTTTGCCGTTTAGTACCAGTGCTGCCATGCCTGTACCTGCCCATATTTTGGTGCTTTGTTTTCCAGTGCCAATAAGAACCCCACTTGCAGGTATCATGGCCCTTAAGAATCTGCTTGAGCAGGGAATGGACTTCAGAAAGGAAAGGACCTATGGACACCATACCTTTCCGTAATCCTCATGAATTGTCAATTAGAACACAGTTATTTGTTATCATTCACGTGTGTCAGCAGTTTTTAAGTCATCCCCCCTTCTAAAGCGGAATTTCCTGCTTTGTTACAGCTAAAATCATTCTGAAACTTAGCACAGAAAACCCACAGTGCTTAGTTTGAGGCCATTTATTTTTATTTTATTCAGGGGACCATAAGGTGGTCAAAAGATTGAATCGTTAAAGCAAACAGAGTGCAGAGATACTTCAGGAAAGGATTTCCCGTTCCTGTAATTTCATGCTTCAAAGGGAAAAGGAGTGATTTGCAGGGGTTTTATGCTTGCCTTTTCATACTCAAAGTTAATACATTGCATTATTATACTCAAAGTTAATGCATTGCTCTGTTCTGCAATGGGTCATCAGTGCCCAGTGTCTCATGGAGAGGGGAAATGTTGGGAAACAAATGTGGAGAGACACAGTCATTTGTCCAAAGATGCACAGTGGGTTTGAGAGCACTTCTGATCTATAACGCGGGCCATAAACCAACATGTTGTGTTTTGTCTGTCAGAGATGTGTAGACTCTGCTGTGAACTCTGGGCTTGGTCCATCCCCTCCTCCTTCTCTTTTTCTTCTGTATCTACCAGTGACCTGGTGCTTTAAACCAAAATCTGGCTGCTGACACTGCTATGGCAGTAGAAGAGGGACATGGGGACTGGTAGCTATAGACAGCAAGAGAGAACGTGGAGATTCCGCCGAGGCAGGCACACGCATGGCTCATGCCCTCAGGCTGTGGGACTGGACAGTCCTCTGCTATGCAGAGATGTATGGGAGGACTTACCCCAATTTCTCTATTTGTTTTCGTATTTTGGTGGGTTTTTTTGGGGTGAAGAATTGTGTGTAATTATGACTTAGGTAATAAAACTGACTCTAAAACAAGTCTCCTGCAGAGCACACTGAGTACATGCAGCCTTTCTGCGCAGGGCATTGTTGATTTACTGCTTTCAAAGAGCGATGTTTTACTGCTTCTGAGCCCCCTATTGTTGGTCATAAAAAGTTTCTGACCTTATGTCAAAAATCCACCTACCAAGCTGACAGTGCCCTCAGAACAGCGGGCTGTAACAATGGAAGAGGAGGACCTTGAAAAAGGTCTTGAAAGGTTTTTATGAAATGCATTATGGTGGATCGTTTGAAGCTGTTAGAACTGATCTTTAATGGTTGCACCCTTCAAAAGCTTCTGAAATCCATTCATGTTTACAAAATGAGCTATGGTTTTCAGAAGTCTTCTTTCTTCTTCTTCTTCATTTTAGTTACTGCATTAATGACCATGGTTCCTGTGGGGAGATGAGCATTGCTGAGGTCAATAATAGGTCTTAAATGTGAACCTTCCGGATAATCATCTATGCTGAAGTTCACCTTGATGCAGAGGGGCTCTCAAAGCCATTGCTTGCCACTTATGACTTCATTAGTGCAAATACCCTGATTTTTTTTGGGTAATGCAGAGAAAAGGCTTGAATTGAGCTAGAGAGGGATCCTCTGCTAGGTTAGAGTCGGCTGGGAGACCGATGTTTGTGGATATAAAAGATGATAGTGTTACTAAGAGAAATGATGAATATCTCTGCAAATGGGATGTCTTGGAGGCTTATTGCAACTTTGGGCTGGGTTTGCCAGGAGAATAAAGGAAGAGATCTGTGTAAGTTTAGGTTTATTTACCAAAACTTTGTGAAAAAAGGAATCATCCCTTCCTACAAAAAAGTTTTAAGTATTTCTTCAATGTTAACCGAAGGTTGCTCATGTAGCTTGCTGGTACAGATAGGTCAAGTGAAATGGGTTCCCTGAGCTGTAGGGAATCACTGGAAGTAAAATAAATACTATTTCAAAAATTCATTACAACTTTCATATGATATTTGAAAAGGACTCTCAATAATCTTAGGCTTTGGCTTCAGCTGTTTGACAGACTCAGCTGAGCAGTTTTAAGTAAGTATTTTGCATGTTTGTCTTGGAAATCTTATGATTTGCAAATCATTGTTTGCAAATAAGTAGTTGCAATCTGTTTTGTGATATCAGGGATTCATGAAATTTGCAGTACCCTTGAACAGCACAGACAGCTGGTAAGCAGGTGGGGTGTGGAACCTATATTGCAAGAGGAAAGCTGATCAGTTTTAATTAAAGGTAGACACAAATCGTGAACTTCAGGTCACAATCTGGCAACCTCCCCAGGGCTTATGTGGCTTTTTCATTAAAGTTAATTTTCAGTAGGGCAAAACTGATTCTGTGAAGAAACCTAGTATTCTTATGTGGGGTTCCTCAAGCAAAGCTTCCATTACCTTCACTATCAGAAGACTGTGGCTGTAGTTCATGCTTTAAATAACAGCAAATATTATTTGCTTTAAATTATTGTCCTACATTTAATGTTACGAATAACTGACTGGAGAAGGTAACTAAAGAACAAGTATTTATCATTGCCCATGCTACAAGATATAGAAGGCACTTGATGAGGACTGAGACAACAGATTCAAAATAAATAAACGCAGTTTGTTTTAAATGAGATATGAAATTATATTGTGTAACTCATTGTGTCTTGTGAAGAACAAATCTGTAGAGGGGTTAAAAATTCATTGGTTAAGTTAATGGAGGACAGGTCTGTCAAAATGTGCTCAGTGTGGTACTCAGAATTCAGCTCCCATTTCAGGGAGTCGCTGGGTGTCAGTTTCTGAAACGGAGAGCACAGCATCAATCTTTGCCCCACCTGCTTCTAGTCCCTGGCAGAGCAAGGTCCTGAGCAAGGGGGACCTGTGAGAAGGCAGCACCTTGTCCTGCTGGGTGGCTGAGTACTGCAAAGCCCAGTTCACCACTGCAAAAAGTTCCTATATATCTTCAGACCATGTCACAACCAGCTCTAAGAGCTGGCCATGAGCAAGCAGCTAGGTGCCCACGGGGGGTTTGTTTGCAGGGCTGGCAGTGTGAACACAGCTCCTCCCTTCAAGGGTATGACTGGGAGGAAGTGTTTCATTTTGAATTGGTGTTGTGAAATGATACATTCAGCTCCAGCAGAGACAGTAGGCGTTTTTTAATTTCCACATGTCCTTACTAATGCTTTTCAAAGGTTTTCATTTACAGAAACTGTTGATGGTCTGAGAAGAATGATTTTTGGACTGTGCATCACTTGAAATGTATATTCTGGAATGATTAGCTTATGGAAGTGTAGGAATGTACCTTTTTGTACAAGCCCAGATAATCTGATCATTTATTGGTGAGGAACAATTTGATGGGCTGTCACAAGCATTTCAGCTTTTCTGGATGTCTTCTATTTTGGTTGCTTCTGTCAAGAGGATTTTTTTTAAACAGGAGAAAAATTCAGTTCAATGGGACAGATTTCCTTCCAAAAGATAACTTGAATGTTTAGTTCACTGTAGTGGTTTTCCTCCAGCTGCCTTTGCTTTCTTGTGCCTACATGCTTGAGAAAAGGTTTTAAAAATAATTGTGAGTGCGTCTGTGTGAGCCTTTCCTGAGAAGAGCTTCTTGTATTTGAATTTGGCAGCTCTTCGTGTCTGTGCTGCAGACTCTGTGCTATGTTGTGTCCTGCAGGCTGTGGACTGGAGGGTTATTATTCGATCCTCACCTTTGAACCATGTCTTGGAGAGACAAAGAAGAGGGCTGATAATTAGTGATGGACCACAAGGTCTTTGGCGCCACATATGGGATTGTTGCATCAGTAGAGCAAACCATCTCCTCGACTGTTTTGGAGATTTAAGGCTAAATCCTGATCTGGTGTCCAACAGGAAGACCATAGGCCACCTATGGCCCTAATAATAGATTTAGGCTGATAATTCACAGGTGAGGAATCTGCCCCCTTTGGTAGCTACTACCTATTGGGGTGCCTGATATGAAAAGTATCTCTCTTGGGAGTATCCGTGGACATGGAGTAGTAAGGCAAAAGGGAAGAGGACCTACTGCTGTAAACCTAGGAGCTTAACACTGAGGTGATTTCATCAGTGCTTCCTGATTTGTAAAACAGAAATCAAAGGCAAAGAAATACAGGAATTACTTGGCTTTCCTGAGCCATCCATGAGGACAGGCTGAGGTGCTGGACCCTGCTGGGGGTGCACCCACGGGTCTGCCTGGCTCCTGGCTGGTCCCTGCACGCCTGCCCCAGGCTGCCCACAGGGGCTCTGCCTGACCCATTCCGGCTGAGCTGAGATGCCTGAGCTTGGAGTATTTAACTTTTCCTGGCGGGAGGCAGTGGGAGCACCCCTTGCCTTGCTGTATCCGGCAGCAATCAAAGCTGGGAAATGCACCAGGGACTTAGCAAGCTGCTCCGAGTCATGGGCTTTCACAGCAGCTCTCTGCAGGCACATCACTGCAGGAATTTGGCTGCCCCTTTGCTTCCTCGCATGGGGAACTAACTGGCCTTTTGGGAGCAGGATTAAAAGGAGTGGGGTGGGCGCAGTGCTCGTTGGCATCGCTGTAATGTTGGGGGCACGTGCAGGTTTTGTACCATGACCAAGCAGTGTGTTTCCTCCATTCAGCACTAGAGTGTTTTCCTCCTTGTGCTGTTGGCACTGTTTGATGTGGAGCTTGTGTGCCGATGGCCCGCTGTGCAGAGCGCTGTGGGAATTACGCAGGCATGGACAATTAGTCTTTTAAAAGGTTTACTGCTCGGCAATGTGCCAGTGAAGCCAGCGTAGCTTCATGACATGCTACCAGTTTTTAATGATGATAGCTTTGCTAAATTCAGGCCTTGGTAAACCTTAGAGTTGAATTTTCAAAGTTTAAAATCCAACATAACCCAGTTACTTCAGTGTTTGATTAAACCCAACTGCCACTTTGGTAAAGGGTTTAAATAAATTAGTATTAATATACTTTTTTCAGGAAATAAAGTTATGTCTGTATAGTTCAAATATCAATATTCTTAGGGGATCTTGTAGCACTGGCAGTCTGCACAGAGAATGTGTTAACCTAAGGATGTAAATATTTTATTGATCTTTAAAGGCTGAGATTGTGATCTTGGTGATGGTTGAAAACACTCTTAGAACACTGGAACAAATGTTTGTAAATACACTGTAGGAAGGCCATTATAATTTATTCTCTTAACTCTGCCTCAACTCTGAGGCTGAATGCTCATAGTCATATGCTCTGCTGGCATTAGCTGCCTGCTGTCGATGCCAGGAGACACCATCTTTTGTATTCAGTTTGCTATGCGGAAGAAGTCTTTGCTTGGTGTGGGCACTTGCATGCAAAGATGCCCCCTTTCCTGGAGGACCTCATCCAGAGCCCTTGTACTGCAGAGGGAACCTGCTCACTTGCTGGGACAGCTTTGAAGTGCATCTTTGTAAAAGGGAGCTGAGCACCAGGTCCTTAATATGCACTTGAGCATGCTTTTCCTCATAGAGTTTCAAGGAGTGAGAATTAGGGGCTTCTGAGTCACTCTTAACCCCCTGTGGAGTACTTGAAATGTGCTCTGCCAGGAGCTATGCCAGCTGGAGATGGCCCGGGGGCCTGTGCAGTTTGACCTTCGCTGCCTGTGGGATATAAAAGGGTACAAGCACCTGAACTCTGTGTAATGATTTCTGAGCTGTCAGTAATTCACACCATGACTTGCTTTCAGTTGCTCATCTCCCAGCTTGTTTCAACAAGTCCTACTAAAGATGTGATCTTCTTGTGAAGCTAATTATAGGCCTTCTAGAAACGGTATGAAAGGCCAATCTGCCCATTCTTATGGATGAGCTCATGTTTCCAGGCTCACAAGAATTGGGGAATTAGATCCTTAATTCCACATCTTAGTTCTTCAGTCTCAGTAAACCTGAAGAAGTGGGCTTTGCTCACTACCCTCAACTTGGCTCAGGAATGCAGCATCTGCTAAAATAGAGAACGTAACGACATTACCCCAAAATGCAAAAATTATCACTGTTTTCAGATCTCTCTGTTTCGGAGCCCTTATCTTTAGTGTCACAGCACATGTATGTATTCCCAGGCGGTTTATTTTGTGGTCTGAGGAGCAGCTTCCTACCCTCCTGAGGTTCTGGGAACGTTGTGCTTGTTTGGGGTTGCAAAAGTCTGTTCTGAAATTCAACCTCTGCCTGGTTTTGAGGTGCTTGACCTGGTGTAATGCAGCATATCGTGATGCTCTGTCCTCTTTTAATTGTGCCCAAGGTTTCCCACTGAACTGGGGAAAACTAACCATCTTCTGAAGCTGCACATGCTTCTGTGTAGATGCCCATTGAAGGGCCATCTTCGTCCCAGGATGTCACTGGAACATTCTTTGAAAGGAGACCAAATGTTTGAGCATAGCCGGAGAGATCCCTGGTGAGGGCACTAATGAGAGTCGACAAATGAAAATTACAAGGAAGTGAAACTGCACAAATAAAAAAGATTTTTCTCTCATTACCTTTTTTCAGAGGATGAAAAAAGCATTTCTGGGAGTGGGAGTTTGTGTGACTAATGTGTTGTTACATTCGGTTAAATCAACTGGAGTGAAAACTTCTTGTTGCTTTTCAGAACATTCAATATTTTAACATTAATTTATGGTGAAAGAACATACCCAGACAGTCTCAGCTCTTTTCTTATGTAGGCTTTTATGCTTAATGCCTGGTTTTAAGGCATTTTTTCCCTGCTGGTTTATACTATTTCCTTTACATCCTTGGGCCATCAGGGGTAATCATGGCGGGTGAGTTTTCTTACTGGCCTCAAGTGCTCTGGGTAAGCAGGCATATGGATGAGAGGCTTTTTACCCTAAAAACCTATTCACTCCTGCTATTAACTTTGCAGGTGGGAGCAGAAAGACCCAGAAGACTAGAGCATGGGACTGCTTGGTTCCCAGATATTGAATTGATCTTTGAAAGGATCTCCTGAAGAAGCATATAACTTGGCTTTCTGTGGTTAATTTAGGAAATTTCAGCCTCTGAAGTGCCTATGAGGCTTTCCTTATCTAGTTGCAGAGGACCTGGAGACAAACCTGGTTTGGAGACTCGTGAGGTCACCTGTATGTGCCGCTCTCCTGTCACATTTCTTTCTCTGCATCATTTCTTCTTTCCCCCATCCTCGCGTGTACCTATCCTGAAGGTCTCTAAGGTACATTTAAATCTCATCCTGCTAGAGGAGCATGGTGTTATGTATTCAGTTTCCTAGCTGTGTAACACCTAGCACAGCTGAGCAGTACCTGCATAGCACTTCTGTGTGCTCTCATAATAAAAATAGTAGTTCTGTTTTGCTGGCCACCGTCCCCTGCCTGATCAGTCGTCTGGTGCTCCTGTTCTACCATGGCTCACAATCGGTTAAATTCATGGAAGACTTTTCAAATGTTATACCCAGCCCCGTAAGGCCAAGGCAAGGAGACAAATATGAAATCTTTGTCCACTGGGGAAAGTACAAGGTAGAATTAAACCAATTCAGATAAAGGCATTGAAGTGTAGAAGTACGTTTCAGTGTGAGACCAGTCTCGGTGAGTGGTGGCCTGTGAGATTTTACAATGGAAATTATACACATATGTAAAGACAGAGGACTGTGTGGACAGTGCATTTGGCTAATTACTGCAAGCATTTAAAAATGCATTCTGTCTCTGCTGTCTGCATTTGAGGGTCTGATAAGCAAGAGGAAAGATCTTTCTCTGCTGTCAGGTAGCGATTTATATATATTATAAGTAAATGCAGTAGATGTATGATTTTGTTCCCTGAAAAGCAATGTAAACACGGCTGTGCTTCTCAGCTTTCCTAATAAATGTGTTATCAAGGTGTTGTACGTTTTCATCTATGGCAGAAATCAGTAGTATCTTTTGAAAAGGAGCTTGTCAGTGGTTATACTAATGAGTAGATCTCTTCTCTGCAGCACTGTGGCAAACATCAGCTTTAGCAGCTGAACTTGAGTCTTCAAATCTGACTTTAATGTTACATGTACAAGTACAAGAGTTCTTTGTGTTGCTCAATTTTATTATGGGCTAAAGCAGATCAACACAGGATTTGAGCCAAAGCTCATTACGGTCAATGTAAGCTTTGTCCAATTGATTTTTAAACAATGATTGTGTTCATGCAGCATGGGCTGTATTCAGGGGTAAAAACAATCAAATAACATTCTGTAATTTGCTGAAGTGGAGATTCTGTTACTTCAGTAGCATTGGTTCTATTGCTAATTAGTATTTGCTGTCTTCCCAGGTTATGAACAAGGGATGAGAAGAAACGGTATTAGGTGGGTTTTTTTCTGTTTCTTTGCTATGGCATAAACCAAAGAAAGGAGTAGGAAGGATATTGCTATTATGATCAAGCTTTTTACCTACATAAGATATCAATGCCAACTAATTGTTTTGATAGTGTTAGAATATGAAATGTTGCGTACTTGTGCTTATTAATCTGGTGCTCTGTATGCTCCCAGGAATAATAATGATACATACATACCTTCACAAGTGATCCTATTCTGATGAAGCCACATTGAAATACCGAAGTCTTGCTTCAGTATATTCACTAAATTAAATGTAATGTGACATCTTCGGTGATGTGATCTCCTGCTTGAAGGATTATTTGCCATGGTTAATTTGCAAAGTTCAAATTAAAAGTTCTTTCAAATATACTGGTTAGATTTAATGGAAGATTGTGTTTCAGATCACAAACTTTGTGAAATCATTTAAAGGTGAAAGAAGTGCTAATGTTTTGCTTTTCTCCAAATGGACCAAAAGGTAATGGGAAGTAGCAATCAGACAGGATATTCTGCAGAGATCCGTGCTTGTCCTGCGCTCTAGCTTTTCACTGGAAGTAAAATAAAAAAGTCTTCTGATTAAGTTTGTAGAAGGATTAGATGTTGGCAAAGTGGTAAATAATGATTGATGTGAGGTCAGTCAACATGGCAAACTGGATTAATCTCTTTTAAACTAGCTTAGAGATCCTGCGATGTGTCTAGGAATAAGAATGTAGCTTGTGCTCAACTGGATCGAGAGCTGTGTCTGGAGAGCAGTGGCTGTGAACAGGGGTGGAGAGCTCACGGTGGAGTATGTGTTAAATATCATCCCAAGATGGAGAGCTGTGGTTAAGAGGAATAGCATGAACACATAAGCACTGAAAAACCAAGCAGGGAGAAGCCGCTTGTTTGTTGTATTCAGTACATCCCATTCTGGTGGTTGGAAAGAACTGTGAAGAATGAGGAAAATAATTTTAAATTAATAAAGCTACTTTATAAAGGGTTATTAAATGATCCTGATGTATTTATCTGGAACAAGAGAAAAGAAGCCCCAAACTAGATGTGTCTTGGTCAGGGTCTGTCTACCTGCTCTTTTGTTACATCAGCACTTTCCCACCCAGCCCATCACATAAGAATCATATTGAATTAGCATTAGTTGTCACCAGTAGAGTATGAAAGACTGATCATATTAGAGACTGTCACACCATATTAACCAAAATAAATACTGAAAGAGTATGATAAAAAAGTGTCACTGTTTCAAATGCTCTATCTTATTAGCCTTATTAGCTTTCTCCTCGTAAAGCCAGTGTTTTCCCCCTCAGTTCTGCTTTTTGATGTGAGATGAAGTGCCATGCTCCATTTACACAGGAGGCTAATGCTCTGCAGAAAGGACATCACCAGAGGAGCTCAAGTGACAGTAAATTTTGGAGCCTGGTCAGGGTTTGAACTCCTGTTCGCCTTAGCTTTATAAGGTGCAAGATAGGAATGTAGCTGTCATTTGTAGCTCCTGATGTGCTGGTTTACAGCCTGACTTGGAGGGTAGCATCATTTGTTTTCATGCTGTAGTTTGTAGAGGTTCAGGACATGTCACATGGGATCAAAAGCAGAGCAGGAAGACAGCTGGGAATAATGAAACCCTTTATCTGTCCTGGGGTAATACAAAACAGAGCCAAATTACACTCAGAAATCTGCTTGTGGTTATGTAGCATCTCCTGGCCCTTCACGCTGCTTTTTTAAATGCTTGCTGGTGTGACCTGCTTGCAGAAGGGAAAGCACAACTTCAAATGAAGATGCCACCACCTGCCTGGCTGAGGATGCCATCCTCTGCCTCCAGCTACCTGGCTCTTGGCAATGTCAGCCACTGCCCCTATGTATTTTAGGCATAGAAATCTGTTGGCTCTTTGGGTGTAATTGATTTGGGTTTTTCCTGTAAACTTGAGTTACAGTTTTTTTGGTGCTGTATTAACTGCACATCGAAATACCCTGTTGTGTACCTGATGCGTAGTTACTATTTTAAAGCTATCAATGTTAATGCAGTGACCTGAAATCTTGTTAATTTTTAGCTCAAAAGCTCTTATCTCTGAGGTGCTTTGCATTAATGAAGCATTTCAAAGCTAAACAAAAAGCTACAAAGGAAAGTTTGAACTTAATTGTGGGAGGGAGGGAAAAGCCCTTAAAACCCAAGGCAGAAAGGTTTCTAGGCAAAACTTGGTTTTAGGTAACCTGGAGAAGAATTTGCAAGCTGCTTAATCTGCTGCAGGGAAGCTCCTGTGAGCTGATTGCAGAGAGTGGGGACTGGAATGTTCATTTTCACCCATTGGGAAGCCAGTGTTCCTGTTCCACCTCTGCCTCTGCTGCTACAGAAGAGCTGTTCCCACTTTTTTGCTTTGTTTTGTTTTGATTTACTTTTTCCTGGAGAAAATGGTATTTTTGCAAAGTGGTGACTTCTTTTGGAATACCCCGGTAAGGAAAGCTCCTCACCAGCTTCCGCTTAATTCCCAGTGTGATTGGGCCACGTTACCCCCTGTGAGCCTGAGGGAGGAGCTGTGGGAAGGAGGCTCCCCTTCAGCCTCAGATGTGCACCACTGTTTCCAGCAGCTTTCTAAATAGTTTCTTACCGCAGCTCTTGGTGTAGTTCATCCAAGGTCAGGCTGTATGTCAGAGACCAAGAGCTCTTTCTGGGCTGCGATGCATTTGTCTGTATTTCAATTCAACTGGTTTCCAAGAGCTGTAAAGAGGATTTGCCATGTGCCTCGCCACGGCTTGGAAGTGAGCGGCTCTGAACTCTGCTAAAAAGGGATCAGAAACAAAAAGAGGCATCAGTGCATCTTGTAAGAGGAGAACAACTTATGTACAAAAAGCATAATTCCTATAGGCATCACAAGAGCTCTGTTGCCTGCTTCTAAGCGTTGACTGGTCAAAATCAAACAGTGAAGGAAATTGGATTTCTGTGCCCTATTTCTGATTAAAGGTGGTGATACTGTAGGAGTCTTGTTATACTTTAGCAACAGCACTCAATTAGGATGAATACAGGTGTTTCACAACCTAATTCAGCATTTTTGTGGCTGGGCCCTGCAGGCTTTTCAATAGGCTTAGGCTGCAGTTTGTATTGAGTGTCTGTTTAAAGTTACCTGCTTGTAACACTTTGGTGACTGATGAAATCAGTGCCTGGGTTAACTCAATGGACTGATGCATCAGACTTTGGTTCAAGCACCTACCTGCTGGACTGGCTGCCTCCCCTGGTTAAACCATTATGGGCTGAAGCCAGATCCTGTGTTTGTGGAACCTGACCGGTGTAAGGTGATGTTAAGCCTGTATGGCTTTAGAGATCCATACCTGCCATGTGCAGGCCTTGTTGGATCTTCCAAAATGTAAAGTGACATGAAAGTTGTCAGGTGTAACTGCTGAGCCTTGTGTGTGGATTGTCACAGGGACTGCATGTTGCCATGTAATGCATGAAATGCATGTGTCTGTGACAAGCACACCAAAACAGAGTCCCATCAGCTCTTAAGCATGTGCTGTTTCACTGTTAGGATGTGCATGTCTGTGCTGATGATCAGAAAAGAGAGCGAAGTGTTGCAGCTGATCTTCAGCACTTGCAACACATGCAAGATGATTATGCAAAACCATTAATATTTTATTATTAAATACCACTTTAGGGAGAAGAAGCCCTTAATACTCCTGCTAAAGACAAGTCACAGCAGATTAGCATTGTTATACATTAGTAAGAAAAATAGCTGGGTGTGATTACTGTCAGTTAAAGTTTTCTGAATGAGAGATATAACTCTTTGAATTAAACTGCTTGAATAGCAGCTAAGGATTCCTGAAGAATAATTCTATTAAGACCTTAAGACCTTCACTGCTTTCCTAAAAGGAAAATCTATCGCCAGTGTGAGAATTACATCCCATTCGTATAACGGCATGAAAAGAAAGGAACTCCACAGACCATAAAGGAACATCTAAAATTGATTTTCATTTAAGTAGATTACTTATGTTTTCCTCCAGAACATGGAAAGTGCACTCCAATCTTCATTGCTTTTCACAAGTAAACCTACTGGTTTGATCCAGCTATCCATTATTAAATGCACTGAGCCACTCCCTCCAAGTACATGCTTCCGTGAAATATCCCTTGCGTTCAAGGACATTGTGTCTGAAATAACTGAAAAGGAAAAGGAGAGAGGACTTTTTAGTTATTCCCTTCTTGAAGGTTGATTCATAGGTTGTTTTGGGGTACCTCTTTAATTCTTCTGTTCTAGAGGATCCATCTGTGGAGGAAGGGGTTTGTGGTACTGCACTGTTTCAGGCTTGTAGTGGGTAAGCAGTTAAGCTGCTGTAGGTTCTCTGTGTAGCTTAGCTCAGCGCTGCAGCTCCTCAGGCACGGGCTCCAGTGTTTGCCTTGGTTCATCACAGGGGTTTTGAGTGGTGTCAGTGCATGGTGACTTCCCTATGGTCGGAGTGTTTGGGGCCCAGTGCTTGTCTGTAGTTTTCACTTATTGGTGACTTCAGCACTTACTGTTGCTGAAGGCTTTGGGGTTGCAGAACTTGCGCTTTCCGCCTGTGTTTCATGTGAGATGTGCTGACTTTGCAGGGACCTTGATTTGGTTTCCTGCCCCTGTCACTGTGCAGAATGCCTCAGCTGTGCAGTATGAGCTTGTGTATTTTCAGTTTGGTTTATCTGATGCTTTTTAGCCTGCTTGCTGAAGGAGATGAGGATAACCTGATCATGTTGTGTGTGTGTGCACACGTGATCGCTGCTCTCTTCCCCTGTTCCCAATAACTTCCTAACCATTGCCCCAGTTTGACAAGGGAGGTGTAACAGCAATTGCAGTTTTATGAAAATGAGTAGACCCGGTACAGGTAAGTGGTCAATATGGGGAGGCTGAAGGAGAAACTTGTTTGTTGTGCTTCTGGGAATTGGAAGGACAGAGACATTATGGATGCACCAGCTGTACGGAAGCTTTGATTCAGGCTTGCTCTTTTGGAACACAAGGGTGTCCAGCTGCAAGAAATAAATCCAGGATAAAACAGAATTTGGGGGGTGTGCCGGTCCCAGAGCAGTTTGTTTCTTTGACAAATGTGGGGTTTTGGGTTTTTTTGACAAACCTATATTTTAATTGTCTTTACTGCAAGCACCACTGTGTCTGAGATGGAGCTGTAAACAACTGTCAGGTTCCTCAGTACAGTGGTGCGTGTTCTGTACACCTTAACTAGGAATGTTGCCTCAACAAGGCAGTCTGAATGAGCGGCTTAGAGATGCGACATCCATCCTGTAGCAGGCAGCTATGCAAAATCGGACAGTAAGGTTGTCAGGGGGACTTTTGAGGCAAGTTGTAGCCCAGACCTCCAGACAAGATCGTGTCTGCCTGTACTGGCTCATTGGTGCAGCGAGGCTGCTGGCTCCTGCGTGGATCCGCAGTGTGGTGGAGCTCAACAGCCTTCTCGTGTCTGTAACTGCTGAAATCCGCCAGCTTCTCCTGGACGTCACAGTGCATTCTGGAGGGATGCGTGCGGGCCGGTTCGGAGCAGGACTGATGAGCGTGGGCCATGCTCTGCGGCGCTGGTGGTGGTTGCGGTTCGGAGCAGGACTGATGAGCGTGGGCCATGCTCTGCGGCGCTGGCGGCAGTCATGGTTCGTGGTCGGTAACAGCTTTCCTAAATGCTGCAGTAAAAAGGAAAATGAAATTAAAAATCTTTTTGTCGACTGGCACCCTGCTACATCTGTCAGACCGCAAGGTCAGAGGTTAAAGTTCAAGGTTCAAAACCTGAAAGGAGGTAGGTCAAAGGTCAAGAGTCATACATCAGAGTTCAAAGGTGTTAGGTCAAATGTCCAACTTCATAGGTAAAGGACATAAGTCAAGGGTCATAGGTCAACCATCAGCTGTTGCAGGGCACAGGCCATAGGTCAGAAATCATAATCCAAAGGTCATAGGCCAAACTGTATAGGTCAGAGGCCATATGTCATCAGTCATGGGTCAAAGGGTGTATGTCAAAAGTCAGGGTTCACATGATTAAGATCAGAGGTCAAAGCCAAAAGGCCACAGGTCAAGGCTCATAGCTGGAATGCTGTAGGACAGAGATCATATGTAAAAGTTTAGAGATCAAAGGTCATAGGTTGTGTGTCAAAGGTCACATTTAATGGATTCAAAGTAATGAGTCGAACATCATAGGTCAGATACCAAAGGTTATAGATCAAAGATCAAAGGACTTAGGTCAGAGGTCACACCTCAGACATTAGAGAACAGAGGCCGTATTCCAAAGGTCATAGGTCAAAGGTCATAGGTCAGAGATAACAGGCCAATGGTTAGAGGGTAAAGGCCAGAGATCGTATGTAAAAGGTCCTAGCTCATAGGTCAAAGGACACAGGCCAAATATAAGATGACAAAGTTCATAGATCATAGTTCAAAGGTCTTCAGAGGTCTTAGGCCAAGAGTTATACGTCTAAGTTGGAATGTCATAGGTCAAAGTTCTTATGTCATGGGTGAGGGTTACGGTTAAGGTTGGGCTTTAGGGTGCTTTCACCCCTGGCCTTTGCTGTGGCTGTGCCAAGAGCTGGCAATATGGTCTCGGTTTCCCTGTGCGCAGGCAGCCAAGGTGCTGTCCAGAAGAGTTGTCCTCGATCTCTGTGGCACAGCCGCTATGGGCCCGTCTCAAGGACAGGCAGTTTCTCTGTGACCATGCACTGGAAACCAGTTTGTTACGCAGCCAAAAACTAGCAAAGGAGACTAACGCCTCTGCAGCGAGGATGCTTCCCTGGTACCCTGAACGTGCAAAAGAAAATCAGCAACTTGAGTGGCGCGTGTTTGTGCTGTTTTAGAGATAGGATGTAAGTGGTTTTCGCTTGGCTCTTGTACTGGTGGGATGTTCCAGGGTTGATGTTAGTTGGACTTCCTAATATGATGAAATATAATGTATTCCCTGTTCAGGAATAGCTGTAAATGTTTATTTGATGTGAAAGAGCTAATTGTACAAATAGTAACCTCTGGCCTGACGTGCCTCTGCTGTTTATTCTGCGTCAGTAATTAATTCTGTAATTAGAAGATGTCCTGCTAAATAACTTCTCTGGGAGCTCAGCCTGTTGGCCAATGCAGGAAGCCTTTGAGAAGCTGAAGCGGCTCGGGAACAACCTTGACAATTTGATTGCTTCTCTCTGCAAGGGCTGGTTTGCTTCACTGGGAGGTCATTACTGAAAAATTTAGCTTCTGTGAGTGGGACTGGAGATGAGTCTCTTGATGCTGAGATTCAGTGGGAGGGAGGGATGGATGGATTGGCCCTGGCCCTGCCCCTCTGCAGAAACAGAGACCTGTCCTACCCGTGTGTTTGCATCTGTTTAGATCTGCCAGCATCTGACATTCTATGCGAAGTTTGCATGAAATGAGTGTACTTTGTAAGGTATCAGAATGAACACAAGAAAATCAATAAGCAATCGTTGTGATAATTAATTAGCGTGCCAGGATGAATTACTGTTTCTTCTCCTCCTGATTTGGGTCACAGTCACATCCGATCTGGGAAGTTGTTAGTTTTTGCCTTGTAGATGGTTCTTTGTTGTTGGTACGTTTTTCGTTTTTGATTTGATGTGACCAGAATGAAGGACTGACAGGTAGAAAGTCACATTGTGCAAACTTGCTTGTCATGGGAAGGAGACGATATTGAGCTCAGCATCCAGCAGAATCTGTTGATGAGGAGGTGTACTGTGTACTGGTCTGGTGCAGAGGAAGGGTTATTGTTTATGAATGTGACACAGCGCAAGAGGTTGACCAAGATCTGCAGCACTGGTGTCCTTTGTGCTTGTCTTCATTTTTGTCCTGGCAGTGCCAGGTCATTACTACTGGAATACCACTCTAGCTCACAGGCTCCTGTCTCTTTAGTTTTGCTGGGACTCAGATATCATTCCTCAGAAACAGAATTTCTTCAGCCCATACGCTTGTGCGTATTCACCAACTGCCATCCCAATATACTCATGTAGTTTGGCCTTGATTTCAACTAGGGGAGTTATTCCTCAGGGTCACCTCCAGGCTTACTTCCTTCTCTGGAAGGAGGACTGGAATTGTGAGCTTTCCAGAGACTCCTGTGAAGGCAAAGTGACTACTAGTTTATTATCAAGCTTCTAGTGTAGATTCCTACCCTTGTTATTCTGTCTCCTTTGTGAGGTCACACAAAAGACTGATTATGCATAATAGATTAATGAACTAATTTTCTAAATATGGCAGATAGTAAGCTGGGTACCTATTTAACTCTCAATGAACTTCAAGAACCCAGATTTCCCTGCTTTCCAACAGATTGGCTTCCATCAACAGAAAAAAGCCTCTCAATGCACCTTTGCCAGGCCTCCAGCAATAACATATAACTGTGCTTTTTGCTTCAAGTAGAGTGCTTTTTGTCTGCTATCTGACAAGCTAAGTCTATAATAGGCATTGGAAGGGCACTGTTGTTGGTCACCTGGAGCTTTAACAATTAACATGTGCAGTTGAATGGTGGGGTTTGGGTGCTGTGGGTGTTGGTTTGTAGGGTTTTTTTGTGGGTTTGGTGTGTGTTTTGGGGTTTGGTTTGGTTTATTTTTTTTTGAACAACCACTTGTTCTGGTGTCTGGAAGGGATCATGGAAAATTCACGGACTCTGGAATTTTCATAAAGAATTACAAAGGCAGTTTTGGTTTTCCCCATCCTAATGCCTAAATGTTCAAGGTTTTTTCAGTTCACTTTCTCTTAAAACTCCTTGCCTTACCTTTTCTCTTTTGGAAACCTTGGAGAATGTGGAATTTATTTCCCATTTGTGTCACTATTAATGTGTTTCCAATGCAGCTTTCAGGGCATCATCTTTATTGAAAGTTTCATAAAGGGCTCATCCTTATTAAAGGTCAAATACTGGGAGGCACTGAATACTCGAAGCTTATGCTGAGGATGCTCGCCAGTGAGGTGTAATCACTTGAGAACAGTTCTGATCTGAAACAGTTTGCTTGGAGTCTAAGGTGGTAATGATGTTTACATAGGAACTTCAAGCATTTTTATGAAAATGTAACCCTGAGAAGTAGCTGTTGTTATTATTGTCCCTACTTTATGATTCTGAGATAGTTCATACAATTGCCATCCTTAGGGTATTTTAACCACCTATGATTTAGGTGGCCTAAGCAAGGTTTCAGAGGTGCGAATAGCATGTGTGAGGGAGGGACTTAAGGTTTTTATTTGTAATTCATGGCATTGAAAAGAACACCTCGTGCATACAAGAAATATTCTGAAAGACTTTGTAACACATTCAGTGCTTTTCTGATCTTTTTAAGATAAATTTGTACCACCAAGATTAAAATCCATGGTTTTATTTCCAATTGGTCCAAATGCAGCTCTTGAAAGAAGACCAGTGGAGGGTTTCCTCCATCAGAAGACCACAGTTGGTGGCCTTCAGAATAATTCTAACATGGCTATAAGTACACTGAGGGAGAAAAACCTCCTTCCCATTCATGCTCTGTTTCAGAATCACAGTGCCATTATGAGGAAATGGAAGTCTGGCCCTCAGCACATTGTGGAGGCAGTGGCTTCTTACTCAACGTCTGTCTGTTACGTCTGTCACATTTTCAGAAACTGAAAGCAGAGAGTCACATGCTGCCTACTCAAACCCAGCTAAACTGCTGCTCTGTTTGTAAGGAGTCATTTGGTTTTAATTAGCAGAACCTTTTGGATAAGTGTCCTGATACACTTGAATGTTTTCTCCGGTTATGTGGAGCCAGGTTTTCTCTGGTTCCTATGTGAAACTCCTTTTTATTTCTTTCCCAAGTGCAAGAGCAGAGGTTTATTTCTAAAGCAGTTTTTGCTGCAAGTTTCTCATCCAGGCTTGGCTAGAGAGGTTTTGGGTTTTAAGCAAATTGTATTTGGCAGAGGTTGGCTGGAAGGCATCGGCTCAAATGTGATGTAACTTTTATTTTAGAACAAAGCCAAGGAGCTGTTCAGTGTCTCAATGTTAAGAAGCAGGAGGTGAAAGACCTTAATAAGAATGAAGTACAAAACTGTGGTATGAGGTACTGCTCTGTGCCAGCTTAAGTGATTGGAAAGAAACACAGGAAAGCTCCTAGTTTTTCCAAGTAATGATTGACTAATTACCCTCCAGTTGTCAATAAGTCAGGATGAACAAAGGGATTTAAGCAGGAACTGAAAGTTGGAAGTAGTCCAGAATGACGGAAGTGCACATCAGTAATGAGCCTCCCTGCCCTGAACTCTGACTGCTGTGGAGAAAAATTCTTTTAGCTTGAGGGCTGTGTTCCCAACACAGTAGTAAAAGTAATGGATGTTGAGCAGCTCCTTAACTTCAGATCATCTCCAACAATCAAATTATTCATATTGAATCATGGCAGTTAATTGTGAAAATGAACCTGGAGTACTTTGAACTCAGTTTAGCCGTAGCTGTTTTTGGAATTAAACGTGGATGCTCTGAATTGGGCTCTGACTGCAGTCCTGAGTGTCCCCTGGTATGGTCCTCTTCAGCCTTGGCTTTCCAACCTTTCCAGGCACAAGTATCCACCTGAGATTTTGCTCCTGACACTTCATCTCCCACCCTTTATTCATCATCATTGTGCCACTTTGGCTCGCTCTGCCAAAGTGAGGTCCTGGTTTTATTTTGGGTGAGGGCTTCCAAAACTTGAGCAAAACCTGTAACTACAAAAAGCCACCAAATAGGGTTCTGATGATGAAAAAGTATGTGAAGACTCTGGGAGAGCTGACTTCATGTTCAGCTCTGATGACTGGTAGGAGACGAGTAATATCTGAGAGGTGCAGACTGTCCTTCATCCTAACCAAGCAAATCTCAGGCTGAATTTATGCCATCCATCTAAACACTGCGATAGTTTTAGAAAGGTTGGATAAGCATTTGTATGCAAAACCTCAAATTGGAGACACAAGTAGCAGCACTAGATCTTTTGGTGGATAAAGCAAAAATGTCTTAGAGGAAGCAGCACTAATGTAAACATCACAGACTGCATGAAACCCTGAAATACGAGTGTTATCTCCAACAGTTGACTTACTAATAAGAGCTATTACAAGTTTTGTTCCAGGATTGTTTTCCTTCTGATCCTTTCATAATAATTAGGTAATTAGTGTTAATCTAACATCTATGCTGAAAATGCACCCAAGTGAGTGAATTCCTGCAGTTGAAGATATGGATGATTTTATTTGGCTGCACTGCATCATATGGAAACTTTTTGCACTTGGTCGAAAAGAACCATAAATGACAATATACTTGGAAAGAAAACAGGGATAGGAAATGCTAGATTCTTAAAGAGCAGTACAATTATTATCATAGAATCATTTAGGTTGGAAAAGACTCTTAAAATCATCCAGTCCAACCATGAACCTAACGCTGCCAAGTCCATCACTAAACTATGTCCCCAAGCACCACATATGTGTGTCTTTTAAATACCTTCAGGGATGGTGACTCAGTCACTTCCCTGGGCAACCTGTTCTAGTGCTTGAGCTGAGAGATTTATTGACCTTTCAATGGATGTTGGATGAGGTGAGCTGATGTCATCTCTGTTCACATGCATATTCCTTAATCATAGAATCATAGAATAGTTTGGGTTGGAAAGGACCATCCAGCTGGAAGATCATCCAGTTCCAATCCCCCTGCCATGGGCAGGAACACCTCCCACTAAACCATGCCGCCCAAGGCTCTGTCCAACCTGGCCTTGAACACTGCCAGCGATGGAGCATTCACAACTTCCCT
>JANRGW010040394.1:30015-53913 GCA_024733675.1 Psilopsiagon aymara | reverse complement strand
GGAAATTGTTCACATTTGCTTTTTTTTAATAATCACCAGCAGATGTCTGAGCAAGTATTACATCCTGATGGATTTTACTCCAAGGAGAAAACCGCAAAAACCCCAACTATTTTTTCACATTAAACCCTGTCCCATGTGCTGGAACTAAGCAAGATAAACTCCATGCTAACAAGCACCTTCCATACTGGGGGGATTCAATTCCCAGCTCACTTGCACAGTCTCCACCTACTGGCAAAACAACGGTAAAGTCCTGGTGCCTGGACTTGCTGCAGGTGGAAGAGCAAAGCAATCCTCCTGGTCTTCTGGTATTAAGTAAAGCCAGTGTGGGGAAAGCCCAGGGGCACAAAATGATCCCTCCTTGCACTTCACCTGCTCTGCAGCATCATCCCTCTGTCTGCATTGAATTACATGTAAGAGGGACCTTGTTATCTACCACTGATATTTTTTTCAAAAGTCTTTTTGGCCCTATAAAATTATTTTTCACCTTTATGGAAGAGAACCTATAGATTGTTAAAACCTGCCCATTTTCATGCAACTTGAGCATTTCCCCACTATTTAATTACACAGAAGTCAAAGTTACTTTTAGCACAGCACACTGTGACTGCAATATTCTTCTACTATAATTTTCAGCATTCTCAGACATCTGAGGGACATCTGCAAAACCTGTTTGCTTCCCAGTTCCCAACCAGGAGATGTTAAACAAAAACAGCCCAGTTCAGATGACAGAGTTTTCCACTTCCTCACTCATGCGGCACCTTCTGGCACTACCCAAAACCCCAGTTCCTGATAAATTCAGTGCTGCTCTTTGTTCCATGCTCCTACTCAAAACTGCTGCAGATTCAGACTGAATGGCGCATGATATGCCAGATAACACCAAACACATAAGCAGGTCCCTCTCCAGTAATCTGACCAACTGCTAGAGCTCAGAGAGTGCAATATCAAAGCTGTGCGACTGTAAGAAAATTCTTGTTTCTCTTTGAACAGCCTTCTCTCTGCATTTGTGACTTTTCCAATTGAAAAAATAAAAAGTTATTTTACAGATCATTTCATTCTTGAACCTCAGAAAAACATGCACGCATCTACTCCTGCAATCTTTCATGTTCACTCTAAAAGCAACTTGCACTAGCCAGAAACCTAGAGATTACTTCTGGCAGAAATGTCAGAAGTAACAGTGTATGGATCATTTTAGCCATCATGTGAATGGCTGAAAAACTTCCTGTTCAATTAAGTTCTCCATTAATCTCTACCATTTAAATACAATTTTCCATCTGCCGGCAGGAAGTGATAAAAGTCACACGGTCAGTAGGTCGTGGGCATTTTAACCTCTTGCAGAGGTTGCAGCTTGCAATTTAACCATACCTGAAACCAGATATCTGCACTTCCCATGAGACTAGCCTTTCAAAGGCTCCTTCCTCTACCACCCGACTATTACCAGGGACTCAACATTTCTCTTATAAAACTACTTTTAAACATACAGTATGTGGAATTAAAAAAAACCTAAATAGACACAAGACACCGCATATCTGCTGCTCAGGCTTCATTCTGATAAGCAGCAAAATGATCACTTCCATATAAAATGATCACATTCATCATCTTGTCAAAAAGATTACTAAATAGAAACACACAAATGAGCTATTGGGGTGGACGGACGGTGAGGTGGCTGCGAAAGGGTGCTTGAAATTTGTACGTTCTGTTAAACCTATACTATCCTTACATGACTCTGAAGATAGAAGACAGAACTTCAGCAAGTGCTATGTCCACTCTTCAATCTCTTTTCCCACATCAATGTAATTTTTTGCATTTTTGGAAGCAAACTGCAAACCCCTCCAGGCTTCCTCCCCAGGAGTCAAACTGCCTATTCTTGCAAGTCAATCAGACAGTCAATTGTCCCAGTAACTCTGTTCATGCCTTCTTTCAAGCGATGCCACATCCTGCTACCAGTCAAACTGGCCTGAAAAGGAAAGGGGCCGTTTACTCAGCACCTCTTCTTTAAGGTACACTAAACCCTATGAGAGAGGGCTGTCTGGACTGCCAGAACACGCTGTTTTTCTCTTCTTCCTGAATGCCAGATAAAGTAGTTGGGAACTAATGATATGGATAGAAACTGCAGTCACAATTCCTGTGCCACGGCGATCTACAGCCCTCCCTGCAGGCTTGCTTTCTTTACCTGCAGTAGCAAGCATTGGACTACCTCTTGCTTCTTGCCCTGTGTGCTGTCCCCTGCCACCCTGGGACTCTAGTCGAAGTATAAGGTACATACTGAACTCATTCTGATATCAGATAATCACAGTAAGAACACTTTCACACACAAGCCATGCATACACACCACAAATTTGCCTGAGAAGTGAAAAAATACAGTCCTTCTGAGAAGACTTTGTTCACAGAAGAGTGAAATTTATCAATACTTCATCTTCTCTCACACCCTCCTTCTACTCTTAGGATATGGTGGGCATGTGAGCAGCAGGATGCCTAACACTTCATGATACAACCCAGACAAACTAAGAGTCTGCTGACCATGGAAGGAGAAAGTCATGTTCCTTCTAGTACTGCATCTCAGTGTGAACTCCGATCAGGAAGAGATCGGAACATAATCTTCAGGTGGGAGCAGGGTAACGGGAGTGGGACCATACCTTTCCAGAGCAGCAAAACACTGCATTACCTCACCTGCACCTTTCCATGTTAAAGGGGGTTCAGTTTGGTTTAAACTGATCTCAGTAAGGGCTGCTGCAGAAAAAAGGTATGGTATATGTTCTTCCCCTCATCTCCAGCCACATGTCCCTGCTCATGGTAGCACTTGAGTTCCTGAGACCCTATAATCAGCTGGCTGAGGAAGTCAACTTAGCTGAAAATTAATTTATAGGTTGATGTTTTTTCTTTGTCGGGTTGGGTTTTGTAAGCATAGAAGTGCTGGTGTTGGCACAAAAGAGGTGGCAAGAACTGACGGGAGGGAAGTACAGGACCGCCTTTTCTAGTAGCAGCTTCCATTAGCTTCACCCTAAGCTGACTGAGAAACATATTAGTTACTCAACTGTAAAACTTTAACAGAAAATGTGCCTGGCAGCAATGCCAATGTGGTCCCCTTTGCTGTCAATCCTTTTGCAACAAGGAGCCAGGTCTCCATGAAGACTTTTCAGTGAAGAACACAAATTCGGATACTTTTTTTTTTCTTGATTAAAAAAAAACAAGAACCAACCAACAAGGTTAAGTAAGGAAGAGGTCTGATTTCCTACGCTTCTGCTCCCATGCGCAGATCACCAACTCCTCTTCCCTGTACCATCATAGGCAAATGTTAAAATAAAAAGAAGACGACGGCATTCCAAATTCTGCCTACACCGGCCGCAGTGCTGCATGAAAGCTGAGCTCTTGCTGATCTGGGTGCCCCATGGACAAAATCACCTGTCCAGCAGCAACCAGCACACTGGCTTGCACAAGGCTCCTCTGGAAGTGCCCCTGAGGTATGAGCTCTCATACTGCCCTGACACCAATCAGCCATGACTGGACAGCACCTGCTGCCAGTGCCCAACCTGAGGGGACACCTGACTGCAAGAGTGAAAGAATGGCCCCAAGAGCAGATCACCTGTCATTTCCAGGAGCTCACACGTGCAACAACTTTAGGGTCACATTCAGTAGGTGTCTCCATTGATCTAAACACACTGATGCTTAATTAATTTTATTTATACTTAGAGAGAAGGCCATCTTCAGACATTTTAGCCTGCTGCTAGCCTGCTCTGTGACAGGCAGTGAGACACCTTCTTACCATGCTGCATTAGAAACTCAACTTGGTATTAAGTACTTCACACTGTGTATGTACATACATACACAACAGCCTGCCTTACACCTCTTTACACCTAGTACCAAATGTGAACTGCAACACCAAACCTCAAATGTGACAGCCTCAGTGAACATCTTGCTCCTCACTGCATCCTAGCACTTTCATTTGCAACCTCACTCTCAGTAATGGATTGCATACCTAAGCCTAAACTTCTTCCCAGATGTGCATTTTTCACCAAGTCTCCTTGCAAGAGAGAGGTTCTTGCCCATCACTACAGCTGGCTGTGTCCATCTCTCAAACCCCACTAGAGTCAAAACTGCTGCTGCTATGGCCCACCAGTAACCTCCATTCTGCTCAGCCACCTGTGGCTCCAGCTCCAGGGGACAGGAGGCCCCTCAAAGAGAGCCCCACCTCAGTAAGCACAGTCTTGTAAATCTGCCCAAAAAGGTATAAAACCCTGTTATGCTTCACCTGCTCAACAGCACTGAGCAAACATTTGGTTACCGATTTACGGGGAGTCTTCAGGCAAAGGGGGCCTACAAGAAATCTGGAGAGGAATTTTTTACAAGGACACATTGTGACAAGGGGAAACGGCTTTATACTGAAAGAGAGTAGATTAAGATTTGATAGCAGGAAAACAGTCTTCACTATGAGGGTGGCGAGACACTGGCAAAGGCTGCCCAGAGAAGAAGTGGCTGCCCCATCCCTGGAAGTGTCCAAGGCAAGCTCAGACAGGGCTTTCTCTGATCTTTAAGTCCCCTTCCAACCCAAACTATTCTGCGATTCGATGAAATCACTACTTTTCTGTCTCTTTTGTGGGCTGAAATTAGACGTTGTCCAAAGAAGGGCAGGCAGAAGAATTAAAATCATATGAAAAACAGTGTGTGCATGCACCCACGCCTGTTTAAATCGGATGAGGACCTGAGGCCACTTTGCCACACAAGGCTGTGCAATAGGTCGTGGCAGAGTGCTCCTATAAAGGAGCTGCAAGAAACTGGCAATTATTTCAGGTGGGACTGGCAGTGAACATTTGATGAACTCTCTGCACCAGTTCATTTAGCTCTCAAAAGCCGTGCATCTGAAAGGCAATTGGTGAAAACGCCATGCAAAAACCTCACCGAAGAATGAAAGGAGTGAAATTGAAAAGAGCACTTGAGCAATAAGAGAAAGCAGGCAATATTGCCAGGAGCAATAAAGAAAGTAAAACATAGCAAGGGAGTGCAAAGAGCCAGCGGTGTATTGAGGAAAGTGGAAGTTACCTGAAAATAAAACAGAAATTATGCAAGGACCAGACGAGTGAGGAGAGAATGGCAATGCAGCTAACAACATGCCCCACTAGAAAACTGCAGATATCTCACAAAATATGCAATCCTTTTCATACCAAGCCAACCACTGAGCCACAGGTAGACAAATACGTGAAGGACTTAATACCACCCCACACCCCCACGAGTACTTTCTCTACTTCAAATTATATTAAATATGGGTTCAGTAGCCATGGATCCTGCTCAAAATAACAAACAAATGCAACCACAAAGGGTTGTGTAAGTGACTGCCCTTAGCACTAAAGGAAATCTTAATAGCTTGAAGGTGAGAATTAAGTCAACAAAGTCAACAAATAAAATAAACATGCCAAACATACTAAGCTAATCTGTAATTTTGTACATCTACAAGGCTCTCCCTTCCCATGAGGGACCCCTTGCAGCCAGACAGCTTTAAAAGTATTCCAGCTCTTCCATGCTTCACTGTTACATAAAGCTGCAAGGCCAGAAGCTATACTAGAAATAGCTGGGTCGCTAACAATTATCCCTCTTCATAGCCATTGCATGACCTTAGCGAGTCTGACGTGACTGATCTGATTCACAAAGATTTAAACTGAATAAAATTAAATTATATAGGTACATTTTACTTCATTGTTTTATACGTGCACATACATGCACACACACATGCACACATACATATGTGTGTTATCTGAAATAAAAAGGAAGAACTGGAGACAAAGATCAGAAATATGAATAGCTGATTTTTAGATTACTGTAATAAGCTTTGCAGAAGGTATTTCATAATTTAATGAGATAATAAACCATCATAATTAACTGCATTTTACATACCTCTCCCCTCCCCTGAGGGGAAAGAAAAGCTTTAAAAACAATGAAAAGGGAGAATTCAACACTCCTGCAGACTGAGAAAGGAGCCTACCCTACTAAAACTGTGAACCAGACACTGTAATACCTGCAAAATACTCCTCTGAGGGAACTGAGAGTTTAAGCCCATTTCCAGCTCCAGCCCTGTAACAAAAGTTTCCTAATCCAAATGAAATCAATGGAGTGCCATCACGATCAAAGAGCGGATGCAAAATAAAGCAACTATTGCCATCTTCACCCAGCATTAGGAGTGTCAAATTAACAATTACTCTGTTCTATTGAGCAGTACCTTTAGAAGGATTTAGCAGCCAATTGTTACATACAAACACTTCCCTGAAGAAAGGAGGTTTCAAGGCAAAAAATCAGCTGGTGGAGGGGAGATACTGAGCTATCAACAAGCCAAGAGAAGCTGAGATGACATGAGGTGTGAGTCCCCACACAGTGGCCATGAGGTTCCCTGGGTTGTACGGGAGAAGTAACAAGTCAGGGCAGCTCTTCCTCTACAGCCCCCTCTCAGCAGACAGCAGGGAACCCTCTACATGTATTTCAGTATTTTTCGTCAATGTTTCAATGCTCCCCATTCTGTTTGGTGAAGAAAAATCATGCACAAAACACAGCCTTTGGAGCAGTTACAGCTGACCCAGAACAATCTTCCTGATCTAGACAGCTGTGATGAAAATGAGATGTGCCAAAAGCTAGGGTTCATCATTATTTAAATGAATCATTTGAACACTAATATAAAACAAAGTGCTACTCTTCCCTTCCTCAACTTGTCATGCTTCTAGACAAGAAATATAAAGGAAAACTTTGGCACCTTAATTTATAGAATCTCAGGAACAACTCCAGGGGAAAAAAATACTGGTCTACAAACACTGTGCAAGTAGCAGTATAAATAAGAAAGCTGAATTAATCAGCTTCATAACAGAGTAGGATAACAGCAGTTACAAAATAAACGTGGGCTAAACCAAGTATGCCAAGTGCTAAGAGCAATTCAATGCAGGAACTGTGATACTGAAGCAAATCTGCTCATGAAGCAGAGGACATTCATGACCCGGGGAAACACAAGTTGTTTCTGCTTCATGTGGTGGGATGCAGTGGAGAGCAAGGACTCTTCAGGAGAGACAGCAAGGGTCTACAGCATGCAAAATGCTGTTCCAGAGCAGCACAGATGGAGTAACTTACCAATGAGGGCTTCAGATGGCTCAAGCAATCAGCTATCTAAAAGAAATAGCTACCGCTTTTAATACCATCTCCAAGAAAAGAGCAACTATTCCCTTATTTCCTGTAAGAAATACAAATCTGCAAGAAAAAGTCCCTTAAGGAGGAGGGGAGAAGCACAACAACAAACCCTTTAAAAACACCAACTTTCACAATGGGAACTCCAGCAATTCTGCCTAACACGTGGCCCAGGAGAGCTCTCAGGGGCTTAGCTGCTGCAGGCGTCTGTAAGTGGTCTGTTTTCATCAATACCGCAAGATGCCTGTTAAAGCATCACCAGTTATACTATGTTCATTGTTTACCAGAAAATACAACTGTCATATATTTTATTAGCTGGCATTTCTCAAAGTTCCCTGCCTTTATTTTTCCCTCCCTAGTGTAAATGAGCACATTATCAAATGATACAAATAATACAGTCTATGGAGAAAATGAAGCTCACACTGTGGGATGTTCATTGTGTGAGGCTGGAAAATTTAAAGCAATTATAAATGCATTAAGGTATGTTTCACATATCATTAAGTAATGCCAAATGCTACTCTTGAAATACCCAACTTTATAATGCAGCCCTCCTAACAGAGCAGCAATCCCCCAGCAGACACGGCGAAGCACTGCACTGCATTCCACAGTACCATTTTCCAGAGGAATGAGCAGACCCATTTCTGTGATGCAGGGGGAGTATACAAGCTGTCAGTGTGCACTCAGCAGCATCTTCTACAGGGACCATGTAGCAAAACCGAGTAACTTGTGGGTGTATTAAAGGAAGAATAAATGATACTCAAGTAACATCCATGTTTTGAAATGTAGGTAGTACATCAGTGCAGTAGGTAGCATCAGTGCATTTCCTAATTAAAATCCACATGAATGCAAAGTGACACCCATCCAGAGGTAAATGACCCTCATATATGCACCGCAGATGCTAGACACCCACTTCCTGCACCAGCTAGAAGACACAGGTTTATATGTGTTGGCATACATATAAAGCGAGGGGAAGGGAGGAAAAAAAAAAAAAAGGCAAGGGGGAGGAGTGGACACAAAAAGCCATCTCATTGCACTGAGGAACTCTCAAGGACTTGTCAGCTGCTGAGATGCGCTGCTGGTGGTGAGCACTACCGGCACTCAGACCCTCCTGCTCCGTGCTCCATCCACCCAGCAACATAGCTGAAAATTTTCATAACTACTCCCTCTCATATTCAATCTGGGAAATAACCACTGTGACACAATGCTTTGGAGCTTTTCATTTCTACACTCATTAAAATAATTAAGGAACTGAGACTGACATTAGGGTTTTTTGTGGGGTTTTCCAAGTCCTCGTTAAAAGGTTCCACTGCCGACATGACTCAGAAATTTAGAGCTCATTATACAGAGCCACCTGAATTAGTATTCCGTTCATGGGCTTAATAGGTATTTAAGCAATGTAAGAGACAGGTTTTGTTTTGTTCTTTTTTAATTGACAGAATAAACTGTATTCAAGTGCCTAGAAAGTCTCACTTGTCTGCAAAGCAGAGAGCACTGAATGAACTGAGCACAAACAGTCCTAGGACCCTTTGTTGCCAATGCGGCAAATGAGACCAGTGGGTTTCCTCCTGCATCTCCAAGGCCTTCGTAATTTAAGATAGCAGCTCACCTAATGTTCAGGAAATGCTGTAAACATTTGTTTTCATTAAGGTTTATATTGGGAGACCACGCAGATTCTGTTGAATAAAACCTTAGCAGAAAAACACTTCAGAAGGAAGGGTTGGGATGGTCCAAAGAAATAGCGGAGTAAGGAACAAACAAGGAAGAAAACAAAGCAGAAAAGTCAACAACTCATTCATGCATCCTGGACTGTCTAATGATCACTAAAGTAGTACAGAGAGGAATACAAACAGAAAATGGATTTCTGCTGAAAGGACTAAAGGGTTTGCTGCTTTTCATTTAAAATTACAGTAGGCCCTCAAAAGAACAAAACATACTTCATGCTACATTAAAAACAAGAACATGAGTGGATAAAGCAAAAGAGACTCTGCTACCCTCATTAATTACTACTGGGGGAGAAAAGTCCAGGAAGACAAGAAAAGACTTTCTTCTTCCTACATTTTATTTGGTATAATTAATAACTGCCCTGCATCTTCAACACATACCCCCTTGAAGCCCTGCCTACAGGGTATCTAAAGTAAAATACAATATTAATGGGGCAAGTGGGGAAGCAAATCTCTGCATATGCACTACCTTTGCATTACCACTTTCTGGTAGAAAAAAATATTTTTCCTTCTGGAAGCACGCTGGCAGAAAGTTTCCTATAATTTCCCACCCAAATAAGAGGTGCCTGACTTAACACAGGGTATTTTATTTTATAACAGAAAAAAAGGATTCCTGAATATGTGCCTCTCCTCTAACCTCCACTTAGAGAAGTTTTTATTGGTTTGCTTTTTAAGTTCGGAATGTTACCTTCTAAAAGACATGTTCCTGAGGAATGAGAAGTGTTGGGGGAAAAAAAGCACACCCAGAAAACAGGAGAGATCAGAACAACCAGACAGTATCAGCATCTGGAAATCTGCCTGGATACTGAAATACTGTGTTCTGTCCTCACGTCAAACCCTACTTGAGCCCAAAGAGCTGTTAAAACTTTTTATATGAAGATATGGTTTACGATTACATTCACACTTCCTTTTAGAAGACAGAGTAACAAGAACCTCTAACAAATTCCCTTTTAACTTGCCTTTTTCATGTTAAAAATTGAAAGTAATGATGTGAGAGATGCATTTCTAACAACATCAGAACTCTGTCTCAGAAAAGGATCTTCCTCTCCGAGAGTTGAGAATAACAAGAAACAGCAGCAGGCCCAGACCCTGCCTTTCTCACCCATCCCACACCAGAAACTTCCTCTATGACAAGAAGAACAAGCATTTCAGCAGTGACCTGTCAGTGTTTTGTAGAAACTGAGAAATTAGCATACAGCTGCATACCCAGGCTGGCAGAGGGGCTTTGAACAGTATGTAGAAACCCAATAGAGAAGCAAATCAATCTGAAGCCTTGATCTGAAGAGAGCATGTAACACCAAAGAAAGACACACACAGCAAGCAGCTAAGCAGTTAAATTTCCTGAAACTGGACAGTTTTGGTGTAAGGGGTGGCAAAACAGTGCTCAAGAAGATGTAACTAAGCAGGTGATGACCATAATTTGGAGTAAAGCTCCACCATATTTGGAAGTCTCCATGACTTAAGTAAGAGAAACACAACTGGGTTTAGGAAACATGGGGTGCTTCTGTTATCTGGCCTATTTTCACTGAATTACCCCCTAAAACCAAATAAAAATGCAAATGACAGATTATTCCATTTTTACTATGAGTGGCATATACTCTTTACATGCCCACGGAATTAGTAACCCTGCACATGAGCTATAGCTTCAGAAGAAATGATGTGATGTTCCTCCGTTGAAGCCTACAGAAGGTGCAAGCAAGGACAGGCAGCCTGGGAGCAAAACAGAGAAATTGTCTGAGCAGACAAGGATCAGCTAAGGAAAGCTAAAGCCCCAGCAGAATTCAATCTGGCCAGGGATATCACGAGCAACAAGAAAAGCTTCTATTAGTATGTTGGTGTTAAAAGGCAGACAAAGGAAAATGCATGCCCCCTCCAGAAAGTTCAAGGCCATGTTGGATGGGGCTTTGCACAACCTGTCCTAGTAGAAGCTGTCCCTGCCCATGGCAGGGGAGTTAGAATTAGGTGATCTCTAAGCCCCTTCCAACTCAAATCATTCTGTAATTCTATGATGTAGGACCTTCAACACTAACACATACTATGCACAAAAGGCCTTGAGTGAAGAGGACGTCTTTCTCTGGCAGTATGAATCCCAGATGGTCAGCCATCCATTCATAAACAATTTCTCAGAGTTTTCACACTGACCAGCTTCAACAGAGGCAGCAAGTTGACACAAGCCAGGTAAGAGCCTGGGGAAATCCATGCAGAGAATACATGCCATCACTTTCTGATGGCTCATTCTGTGGTATAAAACTCAAGCATACACAGAACACCACAACTGAAAAGGAAAACAAACAAGACTCCTCACTAAAGAATCTGGAAAACAGAAGGATATTAAGCAGGCCTACTCCAAGGACAGCCAAAACCAGGGGCACTTCATTTATAACATTCTTTAGCCTGCAGAAGTCTTAGGAAAATGTCTGACCCATTGAAATCAATAACAAACACTGCCTCTCAGAGGATCCAGAAGTTAACTCTTGTAATTTAAAAAATGGATTTTAATGCAGTTGTGCTGATCAAGCACTCAAAATCCACATTCACAGAGATAATTTCTTTTTTGTTTACTTATGAGTATGTTAATTTAATTTCAGAGCAAGGAAGTGAGGACATAAATAAATAAATCCAAAAATACATATATATAAATAAAACAGATATAAATAATTCAACTTTAATCTTCAAAACAACAAACAAATACTACTCCAAATCTTAAATTCCTCAAAATCTGCCAAGTAATTTTGAAGATAGGAGACAGATACATAGATTAAGCAATGTGAAAGACCTCACAGCATGGCAAGGATCTGAACATGCATGATCCCTATCCTGTACATATAGTACTAGGCTACTAAGAGATACTGTGGGTTGACTGCATGAAGAGGAACAAATGCTTGAATTCATGTTCCAGCAGGGTCCTGCAACTGTAAGCTTCAAGGAAGAAACAACTTATTTTTTATGTGTCCTTTTCCTGAATTACTCCAGTTAAAACTCCTGATAAGAATAGCGTGGCCTTTACTCAAATGCTATCTCCCCTGTTTTTCCATTTCTCATCTGATTCACCTTTAAAGTATATTTTGAAGTCCATATGGAAACTGGAAGTAATTAAATACCCTAAAGCAGGTAGGGCACATAGCACATGTATCAAGAGTAAATTTAACTACAAGATTTCTACAAAACAGAAATGGAACAAAACTGATAAAAACCAAATCCTGATTGCATGGTAACATTTGCTTAGGTATGACTCAATACTTACAATCTCATTTTCAGGTAATGAGAGGAGTTCATAGGTCTAGAGACATAAAAGCAAGGTTCTCGGAAATTGTGCCATACCTGGTTTGTCTTTTTGTTCTCTGACGAATTAACTGGGTGGGATGAACTAGATTTCAGGAAAAATCAATAGTGGTCAATTTTTCTAGCATAAAACAACCATAACAAGTCCAAGATACTGCAATTAACAGGCCAGCTTGGTTTCAGGCTTCTGACCTGAGAGTCAGGGGGTTGAAAGATTTCTCAATCCCTGTTAAGAAAACTTTGTGATTTTCAGTGTGCAGGTGTAAAGAAGATGACACTAGAAATAGAAGTAATCAAGAAAGTCCCAGCTGCTCACTTTCACAGCAAACTAGACGTATGCAAAAGAAAAACATGAGACTCCCTTCTAAAAAAAGAGTTGATTAAAATTTTAGAGTAATTTATTTTTAAGTACATATTTTGCTTGACAACTTGCAGAACAAATTGTCACAGAGCCAGGAATAATCTAAGGCATGATAAAAGAGCACAGAAGACAAAAAGCAAAGGGTTTCAGAGTCTCTCCCTTGTCTCCCAAGAGAAGAGGAACAAGATAAGGTGTTTGCTTGCTTAGATTTATACCCAAGACCAACATTACCTGAAAGAGCTGAACTGTTCTTCATCATCTTAGCCCTGCCCATCTATGCTGCACTTGCTGAGGTGGCCAGGGGATCTGTCCCTGAGCCCAGTCCCACTAACCTAGAAGAAAACCATCTGCCTTTGGCTTTGCTAGGCGGCAAACTGTGCCAGAGCCAGCACAAATGGGGTCAGGAGAAACATGCTCCTCCTTATCATTTACACCCTCACGGCATAGCAGGCCATTAGCCTGTAATTTCAACCCAGTGCTCTCAACAAGAGGGCAAAGTGAAGTCTTTGGGCAACATGATTTGCGATATCTGACCAACAGCCCAATGCAGGGTACTTATGAAGTTGTAAAACACAGAGACTTCTCAGTAGGCTTCTGTCCGTGGAAAGCCATAGATGACAGTGCTCATCAGGCCACAGGAAAACAGTGCAGCATTGCAATTCATAATCACCAAGGGTGAGATCTCCCTAAAGAAAGAGGAAGACTCTCTGAAGATGCAGCTACCGTAAGAAACAAGCGCTCACTAAAACTCCAGTGCAGCTACACTGTTTTTTGGGGTGGCATATCCCATTGGCCAGGAAGTTGTGGTTGGAGAGCACAATTCAAATCCCCAAGTCATTCAGCAACACACTGACATCAAGCGAAACAAAGCATCCCCAAGATAAGGGGATCCAAAACAGCAAAGGAAAAAATCCTATCTGTTACAGAATAGCAGACTACCCAAACATCCATGTTTCTCTGTTAAAGCTGGAATATATAAAGCTGTATAGAGAGCTATCAAAATTATGATGAGGCGCAAAGAAAAGTCTCTCAGACTTAAAAGGCTAACAATGTGTTGTTTCAAATTTTCATTTCTTCATCAGAGAAATTTTAACTTCCACCAGAATGTTTATATTGAATTCCAAAAGCTGCCATTTAAAATAAATAAATTCTAAAAGCTATCCTAGCCACTCAGCATACATACACACACACACGGTACCAGCTAATTCATTTTGTGGAATTATGACTCCAATGAACGGCTCTTCAACTGTGAAGAAAGATCAAATCTGATAATAGCTCCAGGAGTGACCCTTTTAACTAGGGATCTCCTCACTCACTACTCATACCCCAAATTTTTCATTCAGATGAATAAATATCTACAGGGTTTCATTAAAGTGAAAACGTGGCAGGCAAATGACATGTTGCAACTGAAAAGATATTAGACACAAGGTCTACACAAAGTCTACAGACTACTGAAAAGACAAGCAACAGCTGCAGGAGCTCCAGGAAAGGAAGAGGGTAAGGCAGGAGAAGAGTAAGAATGGACAGTTATCCCCATAGTAACTACCACTATGAAACTCAGGGGAGAACTTGTCTGAAAGCCAAAAGAAGGATGCTACCAGTGAAAATAGAGTGCAACAGAAAATGAAAAGAACAAAAAAAGAGAAGGGGGAAAAAAGCTAAACTTGCAAATTATTTGCCAAATGGTCAGTGATCCCTTAAGCTTTATTTAAATCAGAGCCGAGAATAAATACTAAGGAAGAAGGGCAAAGAAGGAAAGTATACAATCAAAACATGCTGACCTTCCCATTACTGTACAAATTACTTAACAATAAACATACCATTAAAACAGTAAAAAACCCCACAAATGTTCAACTTAAGATGGAAAAAAAAGTTAGCTTCTCTCAGGAAATCCTTTGCTACTACATGCAGCAGTAGAAGAAAATAAAGGAAAAGTACCATACCAACATAAGCTAGGCCATATATGTAGAATGCCTGTGACTTTTTTATCAACACAAGAGACCTAAGAAGGTCCCAGAGATGACACTTACTGTAAAAAAAAAAATCTGTGAAGAGACTGGAGAACACTTCAAAGAAAATACCATAAAAAAAAGATCTGTGCTTTTCTAGTTAAGTTCTGAAGTAGCTTACACTCCCAAGCTTCAGTGCTAGTGACAAGGACGGCCCCATTTCTGACCAGTGCTCACACAACCCCACACCTCTTGCATCCATTCGGGAGTCTTGAGACGTACTCCCTACATGGGACAAGTGCTTTGATCTGACCCATAACAACACCTGCAGTGTGGTCAGTTTTGGTGAATCAGCCTTAGTGCGCACTCATGCTGCCATTTGCAAAGAGCATGTCAAAGAATATATTCCTTTTGCTCACGCTGTGGTCATCAGTCACAGAAATAAAAACAGAATAAGATTTCCTATGGTTTTGTGTATGCCAAACCAACATACAGTATAAATAAAATCTTCAAATATTTATAAAAATGCCATTAAAAAACCCAAATATATTTAAAACTCAATGTTTGATACACTTCCACTGTAAAATATTGAAATGGAGCTGTTTGTTTAAATATCGCTGTCTTCACAGAACATACAGGACAACATTATTCCCACCCAGACTAGCTTTCTACTCAGCACACATACACAAAACACTTGGGTCAGAAGTATAGCAGAAATCACAGAATCAACTAGGTTGGAAGAGAGCTTCAAGATCAAGTTCAGCCATTACCCAAGGCCTGCTAAGTCCACCACTAAACCATGTCACTAAGGACCTTGTCTACATGCCGTATGCAAACAGCCCATGGTACATCTCCTCTAATGTCCATAAAAAGAAACTAGATGCTTCCATCACTAGTTTGCTTAAATATTAATTAGAACAGAACTAGAACTTATGGCATTTAGCAGAAGGATCTTTGGAGTTCTTGTCTGGAGGAGCTATAGCAATGCAGCCTACTGAATCAAGACCAGCCTACCACAACAAAATGAAAAAATAACTCTGGCAAATCAGCCTTAATTCAGTCTGACATTTGGAATGTAAAAGATTAGGAGCCCACTATTACTACAAAGTAGAAAATGCCATGAATCTTGAGATCTCATTTCTCTTCCCATATCCTTTGTTTCATAATCCTTCAAAAGACCACTAAAAAGCAGCCTTACTCATAAAATTGGTACTAAGTTTAGTCTCAGCAAACTACTCACTACCAAATATTACAGCCTTTTATTTCAGGAACAGGTTTCTGCATTTCCATTCTTAGCCTTTTACTCTTGCTACAATTATTTTTATCTGTTTATATCCCTTTAAGCTCAAATTCTATTTTATGTAAGAAACTGAGTCTGCTTCATTTAATTCTGAAATCTTACCCATACTTGATGGCGCTGAATGTTTTCTCATTAAGCAAACTCTTCTTTTTTAAAAAAAAATATAAAGCCACTGCAAATACTAGGATGGCTAATTTCTAGGAATCAAGATTTTAAAATAGAATTGCGTTCTTTTAGATAACCTAACAAAAAAATCATAGCATTGCCATGATCTTCAAAATACAATTACATGCTTTTTTTTTCCTTCCAGTTTTGAATTTTAAATTAAAGCTGGGAAATTATGAATGGAGTAATAAGTGGAAAAACACTTGGTTTGCAGTATGTGTGAATGTTTGGGTTTCTTTTCTCTCCCTCCTCTTCCCCCTCCACCCCATGCTGCAAGGATCATGGAAATAGTGAGTTAGCAAAAGAAAGCTGTAGCAGATCTCATGGGCCCAACATTTTTGTCGGGTGAGGAGTCAGGGAGGAACCAGGGAGGGTAACAGACCTGAAGCAAAAAAACATACGTATTTCAAGTTACCCATGTTTCCACTGTTGAGGACTAGGCAGCCTGGCTTTGCAACAGCAGCAGAAACAGCAGCACAGCAATGAGTCCATCTCTGCTGGCATGACAAGATCCCTGGGAATGTCCACCACATAAAACATTTCTTCTGCAGTAACAAGGGGCTTTTGAGAAGAAAAAAAACTCACTAGCTGTCAGAGACAGTCCTCAATGGAAAATATTTTTAATATTGATCTTTTTGAAATGCCACCTAAGTAGATTGTTCATAAATGCCTTAGTCTCTGGGCAAGACAGTAACAGGAATGTAACTTTCAGAGAGGCACAAAGTCAAGAAGGTAAAAATCAGAAAGGTGGCTCTTCTACTCTAGACCTCAGTGGCAGCAGTATGGGCACTGTGCTGAGCCATCAGTCAGTAGCCAAACAGTAACATTAAGGTAAGACAAGGCCAGCAACAGCACAGATGCATGTGGAAATGACAGAAGAAATCAGATGTAGCAAACAGTTATGTAAACCCAAACATCAGCCTAGAGTCTTATACAGACAGTGGCTTATGTGCATAAAAAAACCCCTCTTTTACACTGACACACAAATTTACTTGGAAAAAGTGTCATTCAGTACAGAGCGAATTATTTCCTACATCAGTTCAGAGCAATCTCTCCTGGTATTTAAGCAGTCAACATCTAGCCTGTCACAAGCATGGATGAGATGTATGAATAAAGTGAATGACAGTAGGTATGGGTTATCAAGCAGCTGAAAGAGTGTTTGCCATACACAGAACTGCAGAAGCAACTGTACGCATCTGGTCTAGCTTTGGAAGTTCCTTCGGTCTCTCAGGGGATGAGCCCAAGCTCAAGGTCATGAAGACCTCTTCCTGCAACTCTGATTTCTGAAGAGAAAGTCAGTTGAGGACAAGTGCATTTGATTTGGACATTGCTTAACACTTCTCAGCTGCTATAAAGTGTACCTCCAGAATTATTAAGTCGCTACTCGGACAAGCTGTTTACATAGCTGTCTACCCACAAAATTACTTTAATCCCACATTCCTTGGGATATACCTTGTTATATCTTTGCCTGTCAGATAGAACAATCCATGTCAACAATCTCTTTTTATTCCTTATGAAAATACTGGGAGTCCATTAATCACCTGATTTTTTTTTTTTTCCCTTTCATACTACATAGAATGATCTCCTTGACTTGCATTATAAAGCAGGTAATTTGTCTTTTTACTATTCCACTCCAATGGACTATTATTGTTTTGTTTATAAGGCTTGTTATTAAAATATAAATGTGCTGCACTAAAAATATATTCTACTCATATTAGAGCTTTCAGAGGGGAGGAAAAAAAGAAATCAAAATTATTATACATAAATCTTACTGCCATTTTGGGTTTATTGTGAATTAATGTAGTTATTCAAAAGCAAAAAAAGACTAGATTCGCACAGCCTACTGAAATCAGAAATAGCACCTGGTTGATAAGCAGGATTATATTTTGAGGTAGCAAGCAACAACTGAACATAAATACATTACATAGTGTTTCAATTAGTGAAAAGACTATTCACTATAAAAGGTCCTGGAAAAACACTTTGATATTATGAGCATGTCCTGCTTTCACACCTGAATCACAATATACTGCTCTTTCCACCACCTACAATACAGAGCAGAAATCCCTTGCAAGCTTAGGTACGTGGGAACGAGACTGACCTTGATTTATGTCTTGCATAGAAGGTGCAAAGTCTAGTGCTAAAAAGGCTGTTCATTTTTAACTAGAAAAACAATTTGATTAAAATAAAAAGGAAAAAAGAAACCAAACTGAGTCCCCTCAATCTATTGACAGCTCTGCTGCAAGCCTTTTGTAGCTCAAGTTGAAAAGCATGTGTCTCTAAAGAAACCACTTAAATTAGCAGCTTACCTAATATGCAGAAGCTTACCCACCCTCAAGTAGCTTTTTTTTCTTGTGCTGAAGGTGCAATACAGCTCTGCCAGCTAGCAGCTGCGCAGCCACCAGCCAAAGGAGATCAATGTGCTTGCCTCCTCCTCCAAAAACGTTTAAAAGAGACAAACAGCAAAATGGAGAAGGCAGCAGGGAGCCAGCACAAGACGAGGGGCAAAAGCACATTCCACACACTGGCCTTGCTGTAGCCCACAGCCACACTTCTCATGCTCACGTGCTCAAGAGTTAGCAGCTGTATCAATTAAAAGCCTCAGAAGATTCCTAATGAGCAATTTCTGGCCAATCTAGCTGTGGCAGCTTCAAATGGTATTGCTCAAGGTGGGTTGTCTCTTTCTCCTGCAGCCAGCAACCTCCCCATGGTAGAACTGGACTAAGCGTCTTCTCCCAGGAGCTGCGCACACCCGTGGGGGCCAGGGAGAGAACCTCCATCTATTCTCTTGCTCCTGCCAGAGGTGGAATTTCTTCAACTGTATTTTATTTCTAAAACTAAACAAACCCCTTAACAAAGAAAATTTCTAACATTAATTTAAACCCCCAAAACGTAAAGCTTAATGACTACTAAGATCAGTCACCTCCTCCCACTTCACGCAGCCTCCTATTACCAGAACCTTACAATAAAAGATAAGCACATTTGTGCATTTGGCAATTCCACGTGTGCATTTCTAGGAAGGGGGCCATGTAGAGGAGTAGCCACCTTATTAGTAACAGGAAGCAAGCAATAGCCTACTACCACTGAAGATTAACATAATGTCATATCAAGTCTGCTCTGCACATGTCTCAGTTAAGGTGAGCAGCTGTTGCTGCAAAACATATAGCTGTCTCTGCCCACTGTTATTCATTGCCAATAGTTGTAGTCTTAAAAGCTGCCCATAAAACTGTACAAGTATCCAGCACAGTCACCAAACACATTTGGCCTGTTAGCTATTGACCCCTTCAACTGAGAATCACAGGTGGAAATCGGAGATACGTAACAAGAACATGCAGCTACACTGCAGTTACACTTCTTCAGCAGTTACCTTTTTCCAGGGTTTTGAAATGCATGATCTTTGCTGGGTGAAGGCAAAACTAACCTCATAGTTTATAAAGCCTGTATACCAATGCTTCTGTTCATCATTCCCAAAAGCACAGAACAAACTAGCAACTGCCTTCACTTAGATGGAAATTAGACAGCAACACATTACACAACAGATTCAGTGAAATATTTGAATACTTAGCTTTCACCAAACGTTAGAATAATGCTAACACCTCTTTACTGGCTGAAAGTAATATTTACTACTCAGGATTAATCCCCTGCTTCCCTCCAGACCTCATCACTAGTAATACACACAGCTCAGATCAAAGAAAGTATTTTCTACTCTTCAAATGTAATCTCCAACAAATCTGAGTATTTTGAAGTTCTGCACCTGCCACTACTGCCACTGCCAATCTCCCCCCAAATGCCATTTACTCTGTAAGCAGAGCTTACAATTTTTTGACCGATCTGGAGATTCGCAGAGGCAAAGCCATACATGTACTTCTTTTCCTCCTTACCGCCACTAATTTAACACAGCTGAAATATGCAGCATGGCAAAAGGCAAACTGCATACTTTTTAATACTGTCCCATGATTTCTGTTGCAACCTAAAACGCTGCACTTAAAAAGAAATAGAGCTGTGACTTTACCCATTGGCTGCAACCTGGCTGTGTAGGAAGCCTCCTCCAGAGAGAAATGGTGTTAATTACTGACAAAGTACCCACAGACAGGCTGGAGCCATTTGAAGCTAAACAGTGGCAGGCCACCATGTTCAAAAGCCTGGTCCATCAAGCACAAACCTACCTGAGTTCCTGAGAAAAATCTGCAGCATTTTAAACCAGCATACTTTTACCAGAACTGCAACCTCTTTCCTCTCATCATGATCCTTTCTTTATGGCACATATAGCTTTTCAATCAAGCTATGTTACCATGAAGGGGTTGAAACTGAAAAAAAATTGAATAGATGTGATAAACCTGAAGCAGTGCTTGCTTGGGGGGCTCTACTGATGTGTTACACAGCTTGGCATGTATGTGTGAAATAAGGAATACTTGGCAGTAGTCTCTTCAAGGGTCAACAGGCAGGCTGGTAGGGGTTTACCCTCCCCCACAGGCACCTGTCAGCACCTACATATCTACACCCAAGTCCTATGACCAGTAACTTGCTGGGAGCATCTACCGCCTAGTTTTGACCAGAGAAAATTTTACATCAGGGACAGCTGCCATAGTGAGACCACAAGGCAATGCTAACTGGTAGCAAACTCATCTACGTTCAGCTTGCTATGAGAACTGGCACTTAGAATCACAGAAATCATAGAATAGTTAGGGTTGGAAAGGACCTTAAGATCATCCAGTTCCAACCCCCCTGCCATGGTCAGAGACACCTCCCACTAAACCATGCCACCAAAGGCTCTGTCCAACCTGGCCTTGAACACCGCCAAGGATGGAGCATTCACAACTTCCCTGGGCAATCCGTTCCAGTGCCTCCCCACCTTCAAAGTAAAGAACTTGCTGTTCATCCAGGCTCTTGCGCAAATTGCCTCTGAAACTGTAAAGAGTCTGGATCACCTATAATGCAAATTAAAAACAACACACACGCTGCACACATGCATGAACCCATCTCTCTATTCCATTTATATGTGACCTACTCTAGTAGAGAGGAAAATGCTGCCAAATGAGTCCACTGAAGTGACCAGCCTGGGGGCCAGAAGACTGACAGACATGTCAGCTGGGAAGAGAAGGGAAGAAGAAACTGAGAAGAAGACTGTTTACCTCCACAGTACCAGCCTGCCATTACACTGAAGAGCAGCAAGGTCAAAGCAGAGCCTTAAACTACTAAACAAACAGGTCCCTTAGAACAGCCACCCTTGTTTATTAGTTAACTTGCTTAGCACTCTTTTTGTTGCCATCACCAGTACGAAATACACACAACCTATTCCTCTAGAAGATGACTTCCTCTAGAAGTTCAAGCTCCCAAAAAGAAACATTCCTGCCATACACCCCCAAAAAATCCCACCAAAACCCCACAAACCATAAAAAAATAAATAGCAACTGACATATAATGCTCCATTCAAACACTACACTACAGGACACCTGGTACTCAAAACTCACTGTATTGTATAGAGCAAGTTGCAAACACAAATGCTTCACTAAATGCATCAATCCCTAAAATCATTTCACTGCATATACCATCAGCTATATACTGTGGTATTTTGAGAAGACAAATACTTTTTTGTGGAGGAAAAAAAAGCCTGCATGAAGTACATGCTAAAGTTACAGTGTTCAAATGTGTATTTTAGCATGAGTGCTACTAGTTGTGTACACAGCTGTGAATAGACAATTGAAAAGTTTGATTTTGAAGAGTTGAGGCAGCAAACCCACAGATCCCACTTCAGTCTTATATCTACTCCTCATCCTTCTGCATATCCTTCTGTCTACTCAATATAGCTGGCACAGGACGCAGGATGCCAAGATGGCCTGGATCGAGAAAACATTACATATTCAGCTAAACAAAACAAACTAAGAGGGAGTAAGAAGTTGACATCAAAACATTCAACATGTTGCAGTGCAGCATAAGAGAAGAAGCCCAGAAGATGTCTCTCTGCAAAGAGAAAGCTGGGGGAGAAAAAATAAAAAATAGATGAAAGTCTGTGTTGGGTGTAAATGGAAACAAAACAGGAACATTCTCCTCCACAGCAACGGCAGCAAGAAACATAGTATTATTTCAGTAATGCATGAAGAAGAACTGAAATGATGCCTTGCTTTCCACAAAAGCCATAAAAATATCTTTCATCATGGCTTCAGGTTTTTTTGAGTAGTTTTTTTTTTTTTTTTTCCTTTTGGTTTTAACCTGAAAAGTACCAAAGGCACCAAGTTCCCTGCTATTACGCCTGAACCATCCAGCTGCTTCCCAAGTGTCTAAATTCCCACAGCCAAAAACTAGCAAGGATTCCTCAAAAAAATGTCACCCACAACACTCAAATGCCGTTACTTGGGACCAGTGATTCAGCAGTCCCACTTATTTCTGAAGCTGGATCATGCAGAGCACAAGAAACAGGGACAGCAAGAAGGACACGTCCTTCTGGCCCTTGCCAGCCTCAAGAGGAAGATGTCCCCTCAAACTCACTGCCAGCTGCTCCTGCAGCTGTGCTGTAAAGAATAGATGGTTTAGTGCAGGTTAAAAACAAAAGAATTGCCAAAGAAAAAGCCTCAATCCATCTTTCAGTCACTATTATTTTTAATCCTAACCACCTCAAGAACCTACTCATGGTGTGGTTCTGCACGCAGTTGTGTCAGGATGGCTGAGGAAAATGGGGACAAAGCAAAGGCAGAAGGCAGCAAAAATTCCTTAAAATAACATGCAAGCAACAGTAGTGTGAAACTGACTGCTGTCTCCCAGAATCACACCTATGGTGGTTGTCACCTGAACCTGTAAGCAGAAATAATTTTCGAACACCCAATTTTATCTCATAAAGCCAAAAGTAAACAAACAAATATTTTTCCCCTGACTAGCAGTAGGATGCAGTAAGCCTTACATTTTTACCAATATGGAAGATAACACAGATTTTATCCTGATACACTGGGAGAGCTAAGTGGGCATACGACTTTTTTTGCCCAAAGGGCAGAGTTTATCACTCAGTTGGTAAAACAGGCTGTGAGGAACAGTTGTGGGGGATACGGGAAAAGGAACAGGGGGTTCTCCAGGTTCCTCACCCCATCAGGCTTCACAGGGGAATCGTGAAGTTGTGTAAAAAACTTGCTTGCAGGAATACTTCCTTTGTTTGAGAGAAAACTTCATTTTATGGTTCATTTTGGCTTGGGACTAGGATGTGAGAAGTGTGAAGGAAAAAGACTGAGAAAGCATTTTCCTGTTTCTTTCTTGCAAATGTCATTTTTCAGGCAGCCTGGTTTAGTTCTTACTTCATACAGAGGACAACTCCCAGCCTCCTGCATTCTCAGCATATTTTCTATAATAGATTGGCTGGATTTGTACAATTTTAACCCACATTTTGCACATTTAGTACTCGTAAGAATTCAACAAGGACCTCATAACCAGCTTCTAGGAAAGATGATGAAACTTGCTATAGCAGTATCTCAAAGTAGTCTTTTGCAACCGAGACCCACGACACTGCCTTAGCATACAGCTTCTCTTCTCAGAAGCATCTGTATTATTCTTTTCTTTCCCCCTTTTTAACTTCACATGGTTTCGTTCGCAGAAAATTAAAGCTAACAACACTAACTACTTTAGCGATGCTTTCCTTGAAATTACACAAATTGACACATCCCTGAGAGGCCAAAGCTGGGGGAGGAGAAGGGAAGGCAAGACGGAGAAGAGTCTTAAGGCACTTAATTTAGCAATCATCTACTGCAAAAAGAACTGCTTTTTCACGCTTTCCCAAAAAGAAGAACCATCTATACCAATGGATGAAGCAAAATTTACTATATCCTCACTGTTACTAGAAGGAATCCACACTGGAAACCTGTTTATGGTAGGGCAGTATGTGGAGCCATACCCTACAGAAAACATAATCACAGCCTTATAGTGTCATGGGTTCAGCAGTAGCAGTCATTTTTCTCCTTCTTAGTAGTTGGTGCAGCACTGTGTTTTTGACTT
>JANRGW010040394.1:0-29915 GCA_024733675.1 Psilopsiagon aymara | reverse complement strand
TATTCTCTTCCCTTGTATTTCTCTTGTCATTATTATTACTAGTGGTAGCAGTAGTGGTTTGTGCTATACCTTAGTTATTAAACTGTTCTTATCTCAAATTGTGGGAGTTGCATTCTTTCGATTCTCCTTCCCATCCCACCAGGAGTAGAGGGAAGAAAAAGGGAGAAGTGAGTGAACAAACTGCGTGGCTGATTTATGGCTTAAACCACAACATACGGCAAAAAGGAACAAACTGGAAAGGCTATAGTTTAATCATAATGCACTACTGACCTTTTCCTTGAGGGCCCTTCTTCAAAATCTGAAGAACTAACATCATTGCTCGTTGAGGACACTTGCGATGCATCATCCTTCTCATTCTCCAGCTGTTCTGATCCCGGTCCTAATCCTTTAGATTGGCCATTAGTGAGAAGCCCTGCAAAAGCGACAAAGTAGTACACAATATTCAAAACCTGCATTAACACTGGCAAATGGATTTCATAGAAAGTCACGCGTGACACTAAGAGAGACGCCCAATGCAACCATCTTGCAAAGAGATATACTGATAACACTGATTATGTACAGAGGTACTATGACAAAAACCTGTTTGACTGTGTTCTGATTTGGTTAAGGTGTAAGGCCTTGACCCTAAATAACCGCACTATGTGTGTTTACAACAGTATTTATAATCCTGTCACATCCCTCATTCAATAAGGACACAGCTTAGACAAACTCATCCCTGTTTTACAGAACTCCGATAGACTGGCATAGATGAGAATCTTCTGCATTTATTTGTAGACCTATATAAAATTAAGCTACCATTTGGTCCAATTTGTTGTCACCTTGCTCTTCATTCTGCTGCTTCCAACTACTGCAATTTATGATGCTTCAAAAACACAACAAAAAAAAAAAAAACCTCAGTCCCAAAGGGGTGAACATCAAACGTCTGTTTCTCAACTCTTTTGTCCAAGTGTCACTCATGTACAGAAACTCCAGACTGACAGCAAAGGTACATAAGGCAGGGAAAATGCCTGCCACAGCTGGTTTCCTTTTGCGCCTATTCTCTTCTGGAGGAATGTTACAGCAAGCAGAGTCACACAGATGGAAGACACCATTGGGCCCTAAATAAGCATAATGTTTAATAAATTTTGCTTATTCTAACTACAGTACAGTACGACTCTTACAAACAACACAAACATTCTTCAGTAGGTTCAGAGATGACAGGGAGGGAAATTACAAACAATTTTATCAGCTTAGTATTTACTTGGGGTTTTAAAAACTTACTACCAGAGGAGCTTCAGCATTATCCAGGAGAATGCCTTCTCATCTCTCCAATGAAATACTTACAAATGGCATTTAAATAAAAGAGATTTGTTTCACAGCTTTATTTTCTCAGAGAAACACTGGTAGGACTTACCTCCTCTTCCATTTCAGTCTCCCTTTCTATAATTGCAACTTAGAAAACCTTGAGGGGTCCAATGCCTTCCAAGATCTCCCAAGCAGCAAGGCTGGTAAGAGTGCTAAACCAAAAATGCTTACTTATAACAGCAGTTCAGAACTTCCCACCATAGCTGCATCAGCACTACACCATTTCAGGTCTGCTCTCTGGAAAATCACTGTTTAGAGCCATCAATACACTTACCGCATAACTGAGCATTCAACCAAGCTTAGCTTCAAAGAGACACTGAAGCATAACCAAAGCAACAGCAAGGCACCTCCTCTGGCAAGCTGCCTGCTCCAAGTCCAGGCACCTTGGCCACAGCCAAATGCTCCTTCCCTGCTCAGCCATTCACTGCTCGCTTGGGCACTACAACTGCATTCAATGCACTGTCAGTGGGCTCCAAATCCATCAGATTCCAATCTAACCTCTCAGATTTGATTACCCATTTTGAAACTTAATCCAAAGTCTATGTCATATCGCTGCATCATATCACTGTCTTCTTTTTTCCTGTCTAAGTTTGCTCTTATTCACTCTGAACTATACCAAATTTCTCCTAGCTTGGAGTCAGAAGTGACTACATGGTGGCCACATGCTGCAGCTTTTACACACTGTTTAAGAAATACTACTTACAAAACATAAGACTGGATTACATTTTCTGGGGAAGATGCAGGGAACTGGTAGTTCCATTTTTCTTTTCCGAATATAAAGCCCACAAAGCAAAGGCTGAAACTAGGTACCAATTTTGGCATTAAAATCTCTTTACTAGCCAGCCTGAGACTGGCAGGGAGATATGAAATGACCCAATTTACATTTTCACTCCTTTTTTTGTTAAATACCTTTCAGTATTTCCTTTCCATTAAAGAGCTCTCAAACTGTGACCCAACAAATAATAGAGATTTCAGTATCAGCAGATGATACCACAACAGGGTTTGTAATGAAACACAATGATGCGATGCAAGGCAATAGCATCCCTTCAAAGCACTCCCATGGAAATGAAGACGACCTTTAGAAAACATTGAATAGATTATATTCCTACACTGATTTCACTCTCACTAGAAGCCCTAGTGCCCAAGTTTATTCTTAAAAAAAAAAAAGCTTCAACTTTTGCTTTGCATTTTTCCATGAAACCACTACTGATAAAATTTACAATTTCTGAATTCTGGAGGAGTCTAAATCAAGCATATCATTTGAGGCCTGATACTCCATAACTTAACTCTTATGGCAGGATTTGACTAGGTTTTTCCAAAAGCAATATTTGGTTTGGAGACTTGCCATATGTAAAACCCAGCAACCTGAAATATATGAGTCAAGAAAATCAACTCTCAGGCTGTCAACTCACACGCACTTGGAAGGCAATTTTCATTCCTCCTTTCACCCTGCCAAGTCATCACTGCATTTGGGAGACAAGAATGATTTGTGCCCCTTAAGAAGAAACATTGGTTGGTCTACTATTATTCATCATAACCACCATCATCCCAAAACACAGCAATATTGCTGATAACTGAAGTTAGCTATTGTCAGCTGAAATAATTAAAACAAGTATCCTAAACCAGAGCTATAAAACAACTGAGATATTGATAAATAATGGGTATGGTGTCATATTCTACAGGTTTTCAAGGCCTGCATAATTGCAAAATCGAAGTTACAAAAAGCACAGATAGCCACAGTCCACAGCCTCCATCCAAGCACTGGAGAGCAAACACATGCTGAAGCAGACTGCTATAAAGTTTACTGCCACTCAATCATTTTTATTTCAAATGTGTTCAGTTTGCCCCAAGATACCTTTTTCTTCAAATGCCATTGCTGCTCTCTCTAACTGCAATAAACCACATTCTTTTCTGTGCATCAGCTGGGAGCTCTAAAGAGTCTGGAAGTCCCAGGATGGTGTGGGGACCCCACAGTTGTGCCAAGTGGCCAAGTGACACACATGCACCCCCATCACCATGAGCTGGAATTAGCGCTGCAAATGGGACAATGATTTGCTGGTGCACTGCAGGAGCAGTCTGGCACATGTCAGTTCACAAGAGTGAACTCTCCAAAGTCAAACAAGCTACTGGAAGCAGCAGGCATTCATGTTTCTTAAGAGCCAAGTGCCACAATAGTAAATATAAAAAGGAAAGAGCAACCAAGCAAGGAAATACTCTTTTGCATTGTCTAGAGAGCTGAACCATTCTTTAACACTGGCTACTTGAGAGCACCCAGCAACGGTCGAGGAACCAGCAAGCCATCAAGAGCAAAGCAAAATCAAAGGGACAAATAGTTCTTTACTGCTTTTCTCTCGTTGTTCCCTCCAATCAGCAGATCACTATGCCACAAGCCCTGTCTCAGGGCAAAGCCTGTGGCTAGTGACATTCTCAGCTGCCAGAGAGCTGGCAGTGGCAGCCTGTCCCATGCCCACTAGGCTCATCCCAGGCCCAGCTCTCACTCCCTCCTCCCCTGGCAGGTGGAATCACAATCAACCACAAGTCCTGAATAACTAACCAGAATAAATCAGGGTTGATAAAAATAGACTTTATCCTTGTAATATAAAGTGTTTGTTTTAAAAGTCAAATTAGATTTTTTAATATTTTTTTAAACTAAACCTCATAAAAATTAAATTTGAAAGTACAGCAACTTGGATCAGAAGTCAGTGTAGGATTTCACATATTAAAATGACTTACGTGAAATAATAATTTATATAGAGAGTGAAGCAGCACATATTTGCTGCCAAAGTTTAAAAGAAACTGAAACACTGAACAGCTCAAAGTCACTGAATAAACACTGCTTTAACCAAGTCAGTAATAGAGAATTATCTAATTAAGTCAGAAAGACAGGAACTCACATATCAAATGACATCTATGGTCCCTTGAATATACTGTCCTGGCTGTAACTGACCAACACTAGACACTTTAAGAGAAAGGCCAATTACTAATTCCTAGTAATTAAAAAAGGTAGCTTAAAACTGAACCATGGAGATCTTAACATCCTTTCTAAAATGTATCTTAGGCACATCAATGTCAGCTTCACAGTTTTGCGGTGTTCTTTTTTAAACTTCCACATAAGCTGCGATAGCAAACTGCAGTTTTAGTTACATCCTGCTTAAGGAGACACACAAAAAAATTTGCACTTATCCACTGATCAGCTTCTAACTGCGTTGAGAAAAAACAGCAAATGTGAGCATTGTGTGCACTGTTATAAGCAGGGAAAGCAGACAAGTCCTTTCTGCCTTTTGCATCCAAGTTATTATTGAAGAGACTTCTATCACCACCTTTTATTTGCCTTACACACACTGAATGTTTCAAATCTGTCTGCGGCTGCAAGTCTTTTTTCACATGCAGGAAGGGCTCTGCAATGAGCTGAACTGTACCCTCAAGGATGACCCAGACAGAACACAGATATCACAGCTTTACAAGCTTTGCAGGGCATGCACCCTCTTGTTCCCGTTGCAGCTCACTGTCTCCTTTGCTGCTTGACTGTAGTTGCTAATGGAGAGGATGTCTTGCTGAGCTTTCTCTAGTAACGGCCATGTCCCTTTTGCAAAAAAACAGTGTGTGTAAAGAACAGTTAAATCTGCTTAAATGAGCTTACTTCAGGGGGCCTGCACCGATTCAAGCAGATTGCTTCTCATAATAGGCTACTAAGACTTACTATTCCAGTGCAGGCAGGACTTAATTTGCATTGGTACAGATTCACTAACCTTACCATTTTTGGTGATACACACACATAATTTTAGCAGCAATCTACAATTGTATGTTCAAGCCATGACCAAAACCATCTCTGGCCATTTGAAGAGATGGATGACAGGCGTGTGCAGGGCAGGTCCTGGGAGCACCTGACCACATGATGCAAAGTCACAGTACCTGAGAATGCATCAATACAGCAAAACACCATGTAAGTATAAATACATAGGATGAAAACAGAGAAGAAAGAGAGAAGCTGAAAGCCGCAACATAAGGGAATACAGGAAAAAATGCAAATAATGGTTTGGGGTTAGTTGTTAGTTGGTTTTAAGAACAGATGAGATTACGATTACTGGTATGTTCTTCATTATAAAAGTTACTAAATGATCAAGAAACCAAAGGGAAGCATCTGAACAAATCTCCGTATCACATGCTTAGTTGAACACAGTGGTTGGGTGAAACGACTTACACAACATTTCCAATACACTGTTTCTACATCACTTAACGTAATGACAACCAGGCACCTAAGCAGGAACATTTTCATGTTCTTACAAGACAGCAACACCTATTTTACTTCACTATTTCCCAGTCCTAAGGTTTAAGAAAAGTGATACTCAATCGTATTTCCCATCAGTTCTCACAGTCAGAGGCAGCCCACAAAGCCATCACATTAGAAAAATCAGCAATAAGCAGCACACAAACACAAGACAGAGATATCAAAAGCATTAACTGGCCTAAATAAGGGGAATTTCAACATGACCATATTCACAACTTTTTCTATGGGATGCGCACCTAACATCAGCAGACCCACACGATATAGGGAAGACATACTGCAGATCTCAGCTATACGTAAAATATATTAACTCCTTTCCTGGATGCCTCTTCACCACACAGGGACACCCACTTCCCACTGCCAAGAGATACTGCTTTGCCTGCCCGCAGGACCCTTCTCCCTGTGCTACCCCCTGATCCCAGCAAGCTGAATCACTTGGGGTGGCACAAAGGTTGTTTCCAGCGCAACTGGCAAAACAGACAAACACATGTTACGAGAAGTTAAGAAGTGTATTAATCTAAGCAGCACTCTCACCGTGCCGGGATGACAGTGATATTTATGAGAGCATACAACAGCACAGATTGCAGATACGTAGGCACAGAGCTACAGCTTTGTTTACTTAGAGTAATGTGCCTGTCCAAACTTCAGCTGTGCAGTCTTGGGAGTTGTACAGGAAAGCTTAGTTTTAAAAATATAAAAAATAAAAATCAATCAACCAATCAGTTATTTCTTCCTTTTTGCACTGTCCCATTTAGGAGTGCTGCCACAGATGTCAAAGTTTAAGTCACTTAAGTCTTAAGTGACTTAAGTCACTTGCTGAAGTCACTCACTCAAGAAAGTGAGGGATTTAACTGCAGTGTTAGAAAGCTGGGGGAGATGACCGTCCCACACTACTGTCTGAAAGGTCTGTGCTACCTGAACATGGACAAATTCTTGGGTATAAACGCACCACAAAAGACCACCAATATGAGTTCTATGCCTCAAGTACGAAGGGTGAAAAAATTAGTTCCTTCAGCATTAAGTATTTACTGTAGCCCTTGGTTTCACACAAGCAATATTCTGTTTGAAAATCAAATAGAATGGACTGACGGCTCAGCTACACCTCTTATTTTCTTTCAACATAATAAGCACAGGACTTACCAGTTTATTGTAAACTATAACTCTATACACAAGTTTACTTGCAAAATATCATTCATGAGTAGTCCTCACCCATTCTGCAGAAGTACTAGACAAACATCTGCAATGCAATATAAATTCACATCCCATTGTCTGCAACCCTAAATTTATCTTCCACCAAAACCACCTTTACATATGAGACTATGTGCTGAAACACTATGAAAATCTTCATAGGCACGTTAAATAAAACCATTAATCATTTGATGCCAAGTTAAAACATAGCAGTATCTCTAAAACATCTGCACTCTGCAGTAATCAGCATACAGTACAGAGTTACTGTATTTAGCTGTTGTGTAGCTATGCACAAAAGATAATTTAGTTTTATAGTGCAAATGCCATCTGTCACATTGTCACAGCATGACAAGGTATCACATTACATATTAAACAGACAACACGCCTCAAAAATAAGGCCTATTTTCATGCTGTGGTTATCTTAGAGACTAAAGGAAGTGGGGTTTCATGATCGTAAGATAATTTAAAAACAAAACAAACCAAAACATTTTTCTATGGGATAAGAGATACCAATGCCCTGACCATTTTTATTTAAAGGATAGCTGTCAAGAGAATGCTATTTTGATCTCATTTGGTAATGCAAAACCCACAACAGTTTTCTGTCTCCAAATAAAAAAGCCCCCGCATGAAATAGTTGTCGCTGATACCACGCGATGCTCTGTGTTGCCACCATGATGGTAATTAATAGTACGTGAGATTTTCAGATGACAAGCCACTGGGCATTAGGTTGATTGTGGTCCATAACAGAGCATATGCATAAAGCAGTACTGTTATGCCAAAACCTGTTAGCAAATAGCTTGTACAGTCTTCAGAAATTACTAGAAGAGTGCTTTTATATGTAGATCGTATACATCATTACTATGGAAGCCAAGCATGAATGACATTACAGCACAAGATGTGTTTGTCAGCCTGTCAAAGACGAGATAACCAAAGAGAACTGACTAAATAATACAGATTGAAAGAAGCTCCTTATTCCCATTACATCTCCATCCAAAATGCTATTAAGCAACCAAAGACATTTATGTGACTGTTTCCTGCGTATGAGCCTATTATCAAGTACCTGTTAGCAGCATTAATTGAAATTGCATTGTTCTGGTGTTTCAACACAACACTTTTAAAGGTGTTTCATTTTAGTTTTTGGATGGGGGTGGTATTAAATTCACAGAAACAGGAGTATAACAGTAAAAAAAAATTAACATAATTATCATCTGAAGTCTAGACCTGTTATTTCAGGCTTATTTTAAACGTATCTATTTAAAGGGACACACCTCTCTGATTAAAGACATTTCTCTGCTTTTAAGGATACAAAGAAATCGCCAAACTCCTGATTCCCTCAGGGAATCACATGACCACTTTCTGGCACTTTATTCTTCACAAAGCAGAAAAGAACCAATCAGCCTGAGCTCCATGATGGTGTGGCCTGGATGAGGGAGGAAACATAATGAGCAGCAGTAGGGTAGGTGTTCATACACAGGTGAAAGAGATAGCAGCAGTAATGCAGACTCCAAAAAAGCTGGGGATACAAACAGATCTCTCTCCTAAATCCCCTTCCAACAAATGCAGAGCTAAGACAGTTTAAAACCACAAGTAAGTACCTTGAATTTCCTCACCTTCCCACCCCCCTGCCTTTCTTTCTTGGGGGGGAGGGAAAAGGACCCAAGGAATTTGGGTCTTTTTGCCCCAAGACCCAAAAGCCAGGGCTGTCCTAAATGAAACAGAGAGGAGGAAAGAGAGCTGATGGCTACCACCCTAACAGCTACTTCCTATCTGTTTTATCAGTACCATTATGCTATCAAGCTTCTACCAATTGCTCCTGGAGCTGTACAATAAGGGAAAGAGCAGCAGCTTTTGTAATAAGTAGGTACCAGGCTGTGTAAAGGTCATTAAGTTTTGACAAACAGAAACACAGTGAATTTTATAGTACCACAGGCACTCCCTGTTAGCACTGGGGAAATGAGCACCACATACTATTCCTGCATGCTGCCAAGAAATCACAGTATCTGAAGTAGGCAGTCTGCATCCACCTCTGTCCCCTAGCCCCCTTGACTGCAGTCAGAAAGCTTCAGAGGAACATAAAGGCTCCAACTGCCAAGCTATAGACCTCTGCTGTTCAGTAAGGTGTGTGGAGAAGGCATGAAGCCCTGTGCAGCAGCAAGGGAACACCATCACCAAGAACAGAGCAGCCACTGCTCAGCCCCTGGAGAAGTCACCACCCCTACACACACCTCAGCTCACCCACTTGTAGAACAAAGTTAGTGAGCTCTGCCTCCATAGTGAAACACAGGGAGGGGTGCAGACAGTAAGCACAACATCAGGTTGTTATTAAAACCCCTCCATGGTGTGTGCCTTGTGTTGATTTTGGTGCTAGACAGAGTGGCTTTATCTCCCCCTGAGGAGAACAAGTACCCTTTGATTTGTAGCTACGCCAGGGACATCGGTCCTACAGGACATTCTCTCTTGTTTGGTAATAACAATGCAATCTGGAAACAGTTAAGCATGTGTTTTATATGAAATCACAGGCACAAGCAGGTCCACAAGTGTAATTTATCTCTATGAAGTTCAGGGATATTAGTGATACAAGAATCTGCGTAACCACTGAGAAAGAAAAGTCTAAATTCTCAGATATTAACAAAATTATCAGTGACATGCAAATAACTTATTCTTTCGGGTTTATGCCAAAACTGTTATGTCTTGTTTATCTTGCCTGTTCTGGGGAATTTTATGGCTGAATGGAGAACCAGTGGGGTAACATCCCATGAGATGAGAGAGTAAAGAAAACCCTCAATATGCCTGTGAAAGCAAGTGTTTCATTTTAAAACGTTTTGTCCCTTCCACTTTCATTTGGTTTTTATCTATTTGACAGTTACTTGGAAGAAGGGTTACTGCATTGGCTTCCCAAGTATTTTTGCTTGTTCTTTACAAATGTGAGCGAGAGAGCATGGATTACTGCGGTAAGAAAGAATTAAGTAAAGCAAGCTAGTCAGCATTTTAAGTCTTTGTCACCTACATGTGAGCACCAAGGAAGGAGAATTCTTCCCCCTTCTGAAGCACTTTTACAGATCCATCTTAACTGTAAAACAGCACTAGCAGTCCCACTCCTTTAGTCAGTTACTTCCCTCTATCTCGGCATCACAGGGATGTGCTTTTAGACTCGGTGACATACCTTACCCCATTTCAGAGTTAAGCTTCCACTAGGAATGGCTGGACAAAGGAACAATAAAATCCACACATCAAAAATCCCCATAGCTTGGCACCGAGGGACTAGACTGATGTGAGGATAATTTTAAAAAGACATTCTGGTATTTTAAGTAACATGAGAAGAAAAGCTATGCCAAGAGCAGGTCTCCAGACAACAGCTATTCTACACTAGAAAGTCAAAATTAGCAATTGTGTCTCCACAGAGTATAAAAGGAGGAGGAAGAAAGAAGGTGAAGGCAAACACAGGGGGGCAAGGCAGAGCCTGCTAATTGGAAGAAAATACAAAATATGAATGCGCAAATAAAACAACAAGGGAAATAAAAAGGCATGCAGTGTCTCACTGCTAACAATGAATACTTGGGTGCCTGAAAAGGGAAAGATGGGCAGCTAAACCCCAGAGGCTTAGCAAGGCTTGGCTGCATGTTACAATTTCTATGAAACCCTTACAGGCTGTATAATTTGAAAACAGGGTATCTGCATGAAACTGGATACAACAACCAAAACAGCATCTTGATGAATATTCAATATGTGCTTTTTCTCTAGTGAAGCACGGTTCATAGGGATCTGCAGTGAGGGATCACACAAACAGGCCAGGCTCATGATCTCGGCAGACAGAAGTGATGAAAGGCTCATTTCTGGAACCAGTGCCATGGACAGCCAGCTTCCTCCTCCATGCAAATCAGAGGGCAAGGACCAGGGCAGCCCTCTGCTGCACTCTTCTGTGGGAGCTCACCCCTTCTGAGGGGTACAGAGAACTGGCAGCAGGCGTCAAGTCTGCATTATGGCACTCCAGCAACTTCCAGGCTCCTCCAGAGGACCAGGCCAGTCCTCCTCCGTTTGCAAATAGGAGGCTGCAAGAACAGGCAGTCTGAGTTACTGCTTCCTCAAGTAAAACAAAACAGAAGAAAAAATGTAGGACTTGACTTCTATGTACACCTCAAAAGGGAGCAGAACATCAGACTCCAGAACAGGAGGAGGGTTCTAGTTCAGCAGCATGCTGTAGGAAGGAGGATAGGGAAAGGATGAGAGAAGTGCTACAAATCCTTTCTGGGGAGGTTATCCTCTGCTTAATTGTCTTTAATTCTGCCCCTCTGTGACAAAAGTCATGACAGCAAATACTGAATGACACACTTCTAATCACATTGTCTCATTTGATGTTTTAATGCACGCCACTGAGGATTTGCCTTTCTTGACTTTTGCCAGTAGCATGGGCAGCCCTCCAGACAGTGAGAAGAAAGAGCTTTTCCCCCAGTGCGACACAAGCTATGAAGATCTTGTTTGCTGCATGAACCCGCAGCCTGGTGATGCAGTGGCAGCGACCTTCCTGCACAGCCAGCAGCCATGGGTATGCATACAGCTCTCTGCACTAGTGATGCTCTGTGAACTTCCAGCCAAAGAAGAGGAGGGGAGGGAGAAATCATTCTCCTGACCTGGGAAAAAATAATTGTGCCAAACGCTAGGTGTTTTACAAGAACTCCAGTTACATATGACAGATACTTGAATTAAACCATTTTAATTACTTTCACTCAACATTTTCAATAACTTTCTAGTCAACATGCCCTCCCTAACTCCAAGATCATCCATCAGCCAGCTCTAGGAGGCAAGCTGTCAACCTCGCTCACTGACAAGGATTTTTTCCTTTCTGGCATGCCGCCTCCTTCTACTAAGCACTTGAATTATGAGCTCCAAGTTTAGCACAATTAAATATCTGCCGACTTTGAAAAATAAAAATAGGCCACAACCACTTCTACCTACAACCCTCTTCAGCAATGTGCCAGACAGCCCTCCCTGCCCCAGGAAGTCAGGGCAGACTGGCTGGACTGCAGGCAGCCCAAGCAGCGCTGCCTCCCGCACCATAACCCAATGCCAGGGATGTGCCGGCGCTGCCTGCAGCCAAATTCACAATTCCATGCCAGCGTGAGCACTCACATACCTGTGAAGAGCCTTAGTGTAGGCTTGACAACCACATCAGCACAGGGCCTTGTGACAACCCAGAAGGGGAGGGATGAAAGTTGCCTGAGTAATTCTCATACCCTTTTTTTTAAGCCACTGGTTTCCCAGGCTTTTGTCTCTAACCCTGAATTTCATCCAATGCTTAGTGCCTCGCTGCTAGTAAGGAAAGGCGATTCTCTTTGGGGCAAAACCAGCTGCTGCTTTTTCTGGGAGTGAACCCTTCCCCTCAACACCATCTACCCAGTGTACTGTTTATTTCCTTTCTTCACAAAAGGCAGCTACAAGGCACCATAAACCAACACAAAAACTCAAACACCTGAAAGCTTCTAAAACTCTGCCTCTGAACTTTTGGGATGCCTTCATCCTTGTCACTGGTTTTACATTTTGCTTGATAAACTGATTATAAAATTACAAATTTAAAAAAAAATTACTACTTGTGATTTTCATGTGTGAAGCAGCAAAATGGTAATAAAGATTTTTCCCATACAGTAAGCAAACATATTTCAAACATATTTTTAAAACCAGGTTGCTTAAAAGCCACAAAACACACCAAAACTCCTACCTATCTTTCTATGAACTCAGTACTTGCACAATTGTGTTCACTCCCTCCCAGGAGAAAGGATTTCCTTCTTTTTCTCTCTTTTTTCTTCTTTAAAGCGCGGGCAAGCGAGTATTATTTCCTCACCTTTCTTAAAGGTTGGAGGATTACACTTCATGCCATTTTGGCTCAGCCCCCTGTAACTGGTTTGCTGTTACTGTCAGAGGAGGTTCACGACAGTGACAGTAAAACGCCTATGCCACCCAATGCAAACTGAACTCACAAGTACAGTATGAAAGCCTGATGTGAATGAACAAATTGTTCTGCCACAGGCGTGCACAGGAGCAACATTTCACCTCTACTCAAGCACCAAGCCTTTGCCTAAGGTAAGGATCCAGCCCACCTCCTTCACAATGCCCACAGCAGCGTCAGGGGTTGGCTGCGTCTCTCTGATGCACAGCAGCTATCTACCTGCTGGGCACATGCAGTGATAAAAAACACACTGGAAGTAAGTCTGTAGCTGGAAGATACTTAGGAGAAATCCCTGCCTCCGGGACTGCTCCAGCGCTGCAGTGACTGCTGAGGAGCAGGTGAGGGAGCAAAGCAGGACAAACTTATGTTTGGCTGTCAGCTGAGCTCTGAGGATCTTGCTGCAGGAACGACATGCAGACCAAAGCAAGTGCAACGCAAGCTTAAAGGCATCAGCTAACGTAAACTTCAGCCACTTCCCAGAGCGTACACACAGACAGTTCTCATTTTAACTGGGGGGATAACTGATTTTCGCCAGCATTAATGCAGTCCTCCAAAGCACTGCATATGAAACATCAGCACTTTAACAGCCTTTAAGGAAACATTTCTCATATGCCAAGCAATTTCCATCTGTATTTCCAGCTCTTGAGACCAGCAGCTTAACCTTACTTTCACTTCCCTTTTGAGAGCTCTATGGGAAACCACAGAGGGAAGAGATGAGAGCCGGGGTAGAGGGCCAGCCATTTGAAAACCTGATGCTGGAGAAAGGGCTCTGAAATGTTAAGGAGACTTCCCAACACACCACCCCCAGAGAGTTAAAGAAATTCCACCATCATGAAATAGCCTGCCTGCTATTAAACAGCTTTTTTTACTCACATTTCAGGGCATCAGAAGGGGAAGTGAAACAACATTAGCTGCTTCCTGACCTAATAGAAACCTTGGAACAACCATCAGCACACACTTATGTAAGACTATACAGTGATGTGTATTTAAAATACAGCAATGATATAAAGTATTATCTTGAAAATTTCTTTAAGAAGACCAATTCCTGCCCCCACAACCCAAGAACTTGTCACACAGAATTTTCCATCCATCCATCCAGGTAACCAAAGGCTGATACCTCGTAGCGTATTTCTTGTTTTAATTACAGCATCAGGTAAATGGGGGTGAGGGACTGGAGATATGTGCAATGAAACAGCATAGTAATGCAGGATGTATTAACACAGTGAGATTTCAAAATACACCCAGCAGGCTGCGTGTATACTGAAGTTTGAAATTGTATTGCTACAACAAACATAAAAAACTGATTTAGGGCCAAAAGTACATTATTGATATTTTTAAAAAAACATTCTATTTCAAGATGACATGACAATAGTGGAGGGAAAAAATAAAAAGGCGACTAAAACGGCAGCTGGAATCTTTCCGTACATTCACAGTACCCTATAAAAAGTCTTCATGGAGTTAGAACTTTACCTCCCCGCACTGTTTCAAGGCATCTCTACCAGGCCCAACTCAAGCTACAAAGACTATTAGTGTTAATGCTTAGCATGCATTTAGCACTTTGTGCATTAAAAGTGCTAACATACACACACATCCTCATACCCCCAAAACCAGCTAACAAAACCATGCTGAATAAAATGGAAGAAGAATTCTGCCTGTTCCCACATGGGGTGAGGCTACAGCAACATTTATCCTGCAGTAGGAGAAGATGTTCTCCTCTAAAACCATAGTCCTAGGTGGCAGCATGAGGCAGAAAGGACAGTGTCAACTACTCCATGAGTATTAGATCTACCCCTAGCAGAGGATGGAACAATCTAACGGAAAGCAGCACTGCAGGGACGCTGTGCTCCGTTTTGGAAGAGGGGCAGTACATGGAACGGGAATCGTCATCAAAGCTCTGACCCTGATCAGCCTGCAACCTGCACCAGGTGCTAGATGCACTGACAGCCTTTGGTTCTTGGCACCACTAGGCCGCCCGGATCAAGGTTTGACTCTCATGTAAAACCATTTATTAGTAACATCAAACAGCTACACAGTGAAGGTGAGAATCAATGTGAACAAACCCATCATTTTAACATACCACTACTCCTCCTCAACACCTCCACTCCCACCAAAAAAAGACCCCTCCCCATTTAACAGTAAAAAGAAAAAGTATGACTAGATCCGAAATAGCAAGAAGAATAAAAGAAAGGAGAATCCAAATTTTTTTCTCTACTGGTTCATAAAATCAGAAAAGGCTTCGGCAGAAACTACACAGATAACAGCTGATCACTTGCAAAAGAACAGGGTGGACTTTTCACATCTAGTTTCCCCCTGAACTTAAAATTTGCCCCAGAGATATTATGGAAAACACTTTTTGGGGCATTTTTGGTTTTTTTTAAGTCAGTGAGGACATGAAGGCCTCATTGTTTTCCCTAAACTTCATATGTCAACACATACACATGCATAAAAAAATCTTTACCTCCCTTCTGAGACATTAAATCCACACAATGTTTCTTGGAGAGGGTAAAAAGAAAATGTAGGTCAAGATGTTGAGATATGGATTGCTTCTGAAAGATGAAAGCATAAGAGGACTAAGCTTTCATTCCTTATGTTACTTTCAGATTTCAAACAGAGTGTTATTTGATAATGGTTCCTTTCAGAAAATTGGAATTTAATATAGCTAATTATGACTTAGAGAATTAATGTACAGTCAGTACTCCAACTGAGCTGGTATACCATGTTGATGCTTTTTACCAGCATGTCCCCAATGCTTATTATAGATCTTTTCTCCAAATACTAAGGCCAATCTGTTCTCACACTAGGCTGGATGGCCCAGGAGTTTGTGGGACGAGCACAGGGGTGGGGAGGTGGTGAGAAATAAATAAATAAAACCATGATCTCCATGGCTCCAACACCAAGCCTGCAGCAAACAGCCTGTAGTTGTCCTTGCACCATAGCACAGAGCAGGAACAGACCCTCCTGCTTCAAAAGGAGCACAGAAAATTAGAGGACAGAATGAAAAACACAAATAGCTGGAGAGGAAAAGTACACAGAGAAAGAGGAAACCAGATTTTCTTTCTTCTAATTAAAAGGGAGGAAAAAGGATGGTGGCAAAGGATGAAGAGCACAGGCAGAGAGGTAGTACTCCTAATTGTCAAGTATTAACATGGAAGTATCTGAGAATTATTTGTCCTATGAGCTGTCAGAAGTTAAATACCCTGACCGACATTTCACAGAGAGCAAGTGGTATAAATAGGAATATCCCTCATGACAGGCATCAGCAGCAGACACAGCTTAATTTGGATTGAGAGCAGTTTCTCTGCAATTCAGAAGGAAGCCATGCGTCAAGCGTTTCAGGGACCTACGCAGGCTTGAGATGTTCTGTTTCTAGAGATGGCATGAAATGCGTCCAGGAACATCTGCTGCACATCACTGGTTAGTATGTAAAGCAGAACTGTAGCTTGCGTGGTCTTAAACATAGATAGCACTTCAAGTGAATTTTATGGGGCAAAATGTGCACCACAGGAAGCTCCACAATCTGCTGAGGTTCCAGCAGCTTTCTTTTTGTTTTCACTGTAGTTTCTGACTAAATACTACATCAGCATATTTGTCAGTTCTCCAATGGATGTGAGCTAATGCAATGAAATCCTGTCACTGACCAAGGCATGAGCTCTGTGTTAAGGTCCCCATCAGATGGGCCATAACCATTTTCTTCCTCAGCTACATTCAGTTGAGCTATAAGCTTCTCAAGGAAAAGGGGGCAAGTTTCTGGCATAAACAGCAAAAGTTTTCTATACATCAGCAGATTAATTCATCTAAAGTCGTATTTGCTTTTAGCATGTCCCCACCTGGATTACAGCAGGACACTCTCTATGAAAGCAGGTGCTGCCTTTCAAAATATTCTTTTGCTCCTTAATAGGCCACACTGGGAGAAAATCTGCTCCTACAGAGGGAACCTCCCTGCTTCTTTATACCTGACAAATTCCCAAAATCCTGTTGAACTTGGCACTAGTACCTGCTTCCAAACTTCAAGTATGAGGAGTTCTTGCTTTTCCTTGACTTCAGGCTGCAGAATAGCATTCATTTTTAGAGAACACGAACCAACAAATTACTGAGGTGCTATTTATCATGCTTAGTGCTTTAGGGAACTGAAAGTGATCTGTGACAAGGGGACACCGAAATAGTACCTTTCCATTGCTTTCAACCTAACTAAAGGGAATCAGAGCCAGCAGGGAAAACACCATCTCCTGTCTACTCTCTGGTTCCTGATGCCTGAAGAATTTGGTCAACCTAGATTGGGAGGGAAAGCAGTCACTGAACAAAAGCTCAAAGCTATTTTCCTAAAAACTTGATACAGTTTTGAAGTCCTTTGTCTGTACTGGCAGAATTTCACCTGGAAATAAGAATGCACAAACTGAAGAGCAGTCTGTCTTTCTCAGCAGTCTGTTCCTTTTTAAGTTTCCCTGCAAATTTAGTTTTCAAGAGACTACCCCACTGGGTCCAAGATGATTAGAGAAGCTTTAAATAGAAATTTCCATACCAACTAGGTGGTAATCCAGCTTTGTCTCAATATCCAACTATGCCAGGGACATTAAGGACTGCAAAACCATCTTCCCCATAAACCCCAATATTCAAGTTCATATACATTATCTTAAAAATTCCTTTTTCCAATGAATTACTCTAAAAGAAGTCTTCTTTCCAGGCCGTTACTGGCATACACATAGATCCATAACAGAAAGAAACGTGTATTTCTGCATCAAGCAATGCCTTAACTAATGGCCCATTTACTTTATTTTATGAGCAGAGCATTTGTATATAATGCTGTGCTATGCTCTGGATGTTAATCAACCTTCAGGACTTTGCCTGCCAGTTTTATTAGAGTACCTTCCATTCTGGCATAAAGAGGACTTTGTACCAGTCTTCCTCCAGACTAGGAGAGATCAGCATCAGCTTGCAACTAAAAATCACTCTTTCACAAAGAACTTTTACACTCTAATTCTAGTCTCTTGTTAATGAGACTTTAAATATTCAAGGCCACCAACATACTGTGCAAAGGTAATCTATGAAAGAGTACATTCAAATCTACAATTGCAAATAGGCTGTGTTTATCTACTTAGATAAGACAGCCCTGTTCATTTCAATTACAGAAGGTCAGTTCCAGGCAAGCCTAAAATGGCATTTGAAGTTCATCCCTGCAGGACAATGAGATGAGGTAAAGCTTCTGGGACAGGTTTCCATCTAAATAAAACTTGACAAGTAGTCCCTAATCACAGAGCTTGTGGCAGCACAAAAGGCCATCATCAATTGATTTTGAGGAAGGGGGTAGACAACTATGTTTCAGAAAGATTTGGAATTCAAGCCACATTCTTGTAACTTCTATCCTTTATTCATGGCTTCCACCTAGGGGAAGCCTGAGGCTTTGAAACCAGACCCCAACATCACAGCAAGGTTGCAGGGGTCCCCAAAAAAACCCCCCAAAACCACAACAAACCCAGAAGGGGGTGAAATTCTTCTTCAACCCTCTCCATGTGTACCTGCACGTGTATGCATCAGCGCAATCCAGATGGTTTCTCTCAATGCCCTGTATGAAAGGACATGTTTCTACCACTGCTCTAGCACCCTCCTACATTGTGACAGCATTTCTGTCCTGAAGCAGAAAAAAAATTCCTGTGTTGTGAAGGGGAAAAAAATCCACTCTCACTATGCCATTTTCATCACCCTCAAGTTTCTTTCAATCTCTCCACATAAACAGCAAGCATGACAAAAACAGAGGGGTGCTCTGCAGCCACAGTAAACAGAACATCTTCAAAAACAGCTGGGCGTGAAATGTTTTCACCTTTCAAAGCATCATAGATGACAGCTGTTGTCTGAGACAGGTGTTTTAGGAAGAACCTGCTTTTGAGGCAACCTGGCTGAAACAGAGCACGTCAAGGTGTGATTTACCTCTAACACATCTGTTTACACACATGCACACGAGGACTAGGAAGAGGCTGAACTGAAACATTTTTAAGGTTAACCACTGCTGAAGTTAAGGGAGTGAAGACCAAACGAAGAAAAAAAAGCAGTTAAATGCTGATGCAGTTTTTGGGCATCACTTGGAACAGCTAGCTGAGGCCAAATCTTTTGCAGGAAAAGTAGTTTATTGCCTGGCTTCCCAAATTGCACCAGAGGTCGGCTGAAGAGGTTTCAGCTGTCCTGCTATGGGATCCTCGGCAGACTGCTCCAGCTGGACTCCTTCCAGCTCGTCCCTTTTCCCATTTTAGCGTATAGCTTGAATAAAGAAACAAGATGAAGGCTTTCAAAGATAACGCAGTCTTTCACAAACAGATGCAGAACAAAGCACAGGAAATTCTGGGCAAAGTAAGAAATGAAATGTTGTCTGTTCAAGGCTTTTCTGGAATGAGTTAGCCTCTTAGTGGACAGATCTGAAACATCATACAGTCCCAGCTGCAATTGTAATACTATCAGTCTTGTGAAGGGAGAAAACGGGATGGATAAGGACAGCAATTTAGTTGCCTATAGCTCTTGGAACTGGAAACTCCTTTGTATGTATCAGAAACATCACTTGTGAATCAGGCTTGTCACTGCAATCCTGTCACCCTAAGCACAAGGCTTCTATATCTACACCTTTAAGTGGACTCCCCCTTCACAGTACTAAATTCACATAGAGTAGAAAATAAAGGACATCAAAGGTGGGTTATTGAAAACATGTACTCAACTAATACTGGAGACAACATCACATTAACTGCATGTAATAAATCTGTGCTAGTCTGACACACAAAAAAAGATTTTTAAATGCACGTGCATTTACTGAGATGCAGAGCAATCTGCTGTGACTTAACAGTATACGTGCTGAGCTATATTTATTTTTTGGAAAACATTCACCCACAGGCTCTGGGAAGTGTCTGCTATGTGATGAACCCCTCATCATCACAGCAACCAAAAGACAGCAGTTATTTCAGCAGTTTCATAGAGATTTTCAATCAGAGACCCCATCAAAACCAAATCAAAACATGGAGGCATGAGCTCAGAGCGCAGACCAACATCCCAGGCTGTTAAAAGCTGTGAAATGAACTTGAGCAGTTCCTGAAGTTTTGTTGCTCAAAAAGACAACTGATTTTCTTGCTCTCCACAGCAGAAATTTTACATTCAAATGTGGGTTGATGACACTTAAAATAATGAAATAAAAATCTATTGATGTTTTTGCTTTACTCCATGTCACTACAAGGATCTCCAAATCCATTCTGACTGGCAATCAATACACTTAACAAGTCAAAGCCTCGGAACACAGGTACTGACAGGTATTTGAAGTGAAGAGTAAGGTGTCTTTGCAGCTGTACCAGGCAACTTGCACCTGTGCCTATCAGCAGTTACAGCCATTTGTCACTAATCTCTTACTTTTTCTTTTAAAACCACTTTACTGCCAGAGTTAACACAACAAGGTTTACAGCACACATGACATCTGCTCTGATTAGGCAATGTAATGGCCTTAAGAACACCTTGCTGGACTCAAATAGTTCTCAAACTCATTCCACTCTTTCAAACAGCAAGCCCCTTCTAAGAGACCCCCCACACACACGTCAAGGAAAAACTGCTGTAAAGGTTGTAAGGCACAAGATAGGCCCTTGAAGACAGAAAATGTATTCCCTCTAATACTCTGAAAGTGCTCCATAAAAACGTCCTGCACCAATGGCTCAAAGCTATAGTGTAGAAATGACTAGCAAAAGCCTTACTCAAAGGTAAGCACAGATACAGTTTCAGAAAATACAGTTCCCCAGAACTGAAAACAGTAAACTGTATTATACACACTGTGTATGACTGACACGTCTCTCAGCCTTTACTTGGGATACTGATTTTTTTCCTGTTGCAGTCCTGTTTTCTTAATGGAGTATGCTATTTCAACGACTTTTTTTCTTTCCCCACTGCTTTTCTAGTTATATTCCTTAATTGCCTGTCCTTCAAATTAAAATCACTAGTTAATAAATGCACAGTTTCCTTCTGCCAATCATGGACAACAGGAGAGCAACAGGAATACTTAAATTTAAACCCTCTTTACAACAGCTGCATAATCCCAACTGCAGACTTTTGATCTCCACAAGAACATTTTATTAAACCCTAAAATAACAATAATGATGAGCACTGGGCATCAGACAGAAAGAGGTAGTGTTCTCCCCATTCCCATGCCTTCTGAGAAATACTGCTCTTAAACAGAGCACTGTGCTCACTTCGTCTAAGCATACTGCTGGATTGCAAAGTTTACTGCTTACAGTGCCTTCTCCACTTCATGCCTGCATTTTGCTCGTTTTAAAGCCCTTTCAATAGCACAATCCACCAGACAAATAATGGCACGTAACTTGATCATTTACACTACCTTTAACAGCTGTTTAACTTTGGTTTTATCCCTAAATAGCAACTTAACAACTGCACAATGGCCAGCATAAAACATCAGTTCTCATCTCTGCAGATTGTTGGCACGAACTTCATCTACCCCAGCCTGTCAGTTTGAAGGACAAGGCTCTAATTAGATCTCTCTGATTTTTGGTTGATGCTAGGATACGAAGTGGTGCATCTCACTTAAGATTACAGTAAAAAAGCAGCTACACTAAAGTTATGTCTTACTCTCATTTCTAAAATAAGCAAACTAGAATTGACAAAAAAGTACAATTTTTGTCAGAGCAGGCAACCCTACAACATAAAACCACCACCATCCTTTAAGCTGCACATACCAGTTAAAAAGATACCAAGGTGAGAATTTAGGCTAGTTGGTGACTTTTAGGGCTGCCAAAGACAGAATGAAGCAGTTTCCTTGTCTACACTCCAGGGTGCTCCCCAGACTGCTGATACAAACCGACAAAGCCAAGGCAGCAGCTATGCAAAACGACCCTGAGTCACGGAAAACAAAATCGTTGCCCCCTGCGGGGTTAAGGCAGCTTTTTCCAATGGACAGTATGCAATGAATTTCACTACTACATCAGTGGTGGGGGTGTTGTTTCTGTGTGTGGGGTTTGCCTGGGTTAAGAAATACATAAATCTAACACCTTCAGTTGCAAAGCACTTTGCAATGAATTTTTAAGCTGCATCCTTTTTGCTCCTATTTCTGGCAACTGCTGTCCCCTCTAGCATCTGAGGCTGTGGTGTGACAAGACAACTGCATCAATCCTAGGGCTGTGGTTAGACAAGATGACTGTGCTAACAGAGAAGCTTGCTACTATCAAAGGGGGTGTATATGGTCTCCTCCTCGAGCTTTCAGTCAAGGTACTTTGGCTGTTTTCCCCAAAATAAGCACTCAGTGCTCCTCTGACCTCTTGATGAAACTGTGTAGCTTGTTGAACTAGAAGAAAATGTTATCTTTTTTTAAATTATTTTTCTGGGCTAGTTTTCTGTGTATCAGTACACTGAACCAGCTGTACTGCATGGGCAGTCAAATGGCAGAGCTAGCACAAGACAGGAGGTGAAAGGAAGGGAATCAGGCCCACTAGCCTCTGCCCACCTCTTTCCCACCTTTCCTTACCATATTTCTTTTAGACCTACAGCAACTCAGTTTCTTACAGATTATGCATGCGCCTCTGCAGATTCTTCGCTGCCATTTTCTTTTCTAGCACAATTAGCAATATGCAGGGAGGCAAACTTATTTTTAGGCTATATTACTTGACTAGAAATGCACTCAGGGGAACAGTAACTCCATTTAGATGGCCATGAAATGAAGTTTTAAGAACATTAATTATGCAATTCCTCTGTTTCCCTGGTTAAAAAAATATCCACCTGTTATATTTGAGAGAAAAAGATGATGGGCATCCTGCAAAAGGAAATTTTCTGGCAATCTTGCCAAACACTGAAATTGTGTTAAGTCAGGAGCACGATTTGGACATAATCAAATTGTGTAGAGATCACCCAAGGTGTAATTTGGTCTGCAGAATTTTTGTAAGTGGTGACAATGGAAAAGGTGAAAAGAGCCTGTGTCAGCCAATGAACAAGTGAGACCCTGGGAGGCTCAAAAATGAATTCTGTTCTAAAAAAAAAAAAAAAAAAAAAAAAACCACAACAAAGAAAGGAAAAGAGATTTGGAAATTTTCAATGGAGCCCAACCCAACATCCTGTTATTTATTTGTTAATCTTTAAATTCACTTGAGAGCAAGCACCAAAGTGAAAGTGATGCTGAACGCCATGACGAATCTGCTCAAATACTTATTTTCCATGCTCAAATACTTATTTTCCAAACCTTTTAGATGAAAACATCTATATTTAATCACAGTTTAAAACTAGCCAAAAAGGCTGTTCACTCAATGTAAAAAGGAAATATTGCAAAGTCGAAAGAGGTATTTCTGTTTCTTCAAATGCATTTTAAAAATCCACTTACAGACAAAGGTCCTTGGCACACTTACCATGCTCTCCTAAAGCTTAGGAGACAGACAGACATTACCCACTTGTCAACAAATGCAATTTCACATCACTGATTGAGTGAAAAGCTCCCCAGACAAATGTTAGCATAAAACCTCCTTCCAGTATTTAACTGCATCCTTCAAAAATGAGATGAAGTTACCACTATATTTGAACCATCATAGTGAATGGAGAGGGCCACTTTGTTATTCAAAATTAAAGGCTGGATGGTAGTCCAACCTGCGTGTCTCCACCAGGAAGGAAGGAGAGGCATGTGGTTCTGGGTACATAGGGGCACAGAGGAGACAACAGCACTTAACTGAGGACTGCTGTGTTTTTATCTGTGCAAGTGGGAAGGGAAGAAAAGAGACATGGCCTCAGCCCAGAGAAGTGGTGGCCCTGCTGGCTGCTGCTGCCACCCTCACACATTTGGCTTCTGGCAAATAATGTATGCCACTGAGCTGAAGGAGCAGGCTTAGCTGTGTTTAAGCATTTCTACCACATCCGTTGCAATTTTTACACGATGCCTGGGGTACCACCTACATGGCCAGGGAAAGAGGTTTCACCAACAAGATGGAGACAGACCCACTTCACCCTGCAACTGTTTCAGTATGGCCCACTGGGAAACAGACAAAAGCTCCTGTGCAGCAAACAGGAAACACCTTAAAATTAGTGCAGCAATGACAAAACCAGCTATTTCCAGACAACGCTGCTGCCTGTGCCTGTCCCAGCCAGCTTGGTCAGACAGTGCAGCAGCCAAGGGGTGGGCAGACCGAGGCGCCAGAGCAGGCTCCTGTTGCTGCTGCTGGGTCCCGCACCACAGTCCCACAACAAGCTGCCTCAGAGGCTCCTGCCTCTATGTGCAGAGACATGTAAGTTTTGGAAAAAGGAACAGAAGTTCAGCAAACTTCAAAAAAAGACACTTTAGCTTCTGTGCATGAACAGCTGAGGGCAGGAGCAGACCAGCACTAGGGAGGAAGGGGCACACAGCTGTCTGTGGACCACAGCTACCTCCATCGAAGTGCTAACATTGTTCCTTCTGTTTAAAGACCACACAGAAAATGAATAAATTACTTTAACCACCCTAAATGCAAGGGGAAATCTCTCAGAATAGCAAAATCACATATTTTTACTCATTTCTATTTACTAAATGAGTAAGACTTCTAACTTCTGTCCTGAACCAAAGCATTCCTCATGCACATTTGATTTTCCCAACTAGCTCATGCTTTGCCACAAGCTTAACCTAGCTGGCACGTTTGCAAATTGCCATGACAGCTTCCTAGGACAAAGTATATCTTGTGAAAATGCACTGCTTGAATGATTCTAAAGTCTCGTTTGTCATGTCTGTAGATTAACTAACTGCCTTCAACAAACAAGGAAACTTTGGTACTTCTTTCACTTACAAAACACCAGCTGTACTAATTTCTTTAGCACAAGTTCTGAAAATGGAATTTAAAATTTTACATCATAAAAATTTGCTTTATATCTCCTGAGGATACTGGATTTATTCTCATAAACAGAACACAAGCAATAATTGCATCTTTCATTGCCCATTTTTCAGCCTTATCTCGCATTCTAAGCTACATGAGAAAAAAAAAAAAACAAAAAAAACCAAAACAATTTCCCACAGGAATTAGTTTTCCTTTTAGATGAGGATCCTTGAAAATTGGTATCACTATTCCAAACACCAATCCCTATTCTTAAAATCCTAATGCAAATGACAGGCAGCAGTTATCAAAATCACTGAAGAGGTCCCTCTGGGTTTTTCAGCACATGACCTTGTTTCCATAATCAGAGTTCCAGTATCCCATTTAGGGCTGCAGAGAGTTTCTTGACAACCTGCAGAAGCACCTCCCTCATTTTTTATATTCCTGCTGCTGGAGAGGAACTCATAGCAAACAAAGGCACACTGTAGAGTGTCATTCTGTACTCTGCAAATAACTAGAGTCAACATAGAATTACAGAATAGTTTGGGTTGGAAGAGATCTTAAAGATCATCTAGCTCCAACCCCCCTGCAATGGGCAGGGACACCTTTCACCAGAACACAAACATTCATGCAATATATCCTTTGATACAATGGCTGTAATACACCCTCTCACCTTTCTCTGAAATCGTCCTAGCTGGGACAAGGGAATAAGAGTAAAGAAAGCAGAAAAAACAGTTAAAATGAAAAAAACCAAACAAACAAACAAAACCCAACAAACAAAAACCTGGCAGCACAAACACGTAAACAAAAATTATCAGGTAAAAAGGAGATGAAAAAGGTTAGAAGTAAGGAGACCTACAAACATACCACCACCCCCATACAAAACCCCACTACTTTAATCAGGGATACTTAAGAAACAGGGTTTCAGCCACACACTGAAAAGGGCAGGACTGCTTTCATGATAACAAATATCTTTAACAGCGAGGTGGAGACAGCCAAGGTATTATAATACATATAATCTCCACAAGTCATTTGAATTTTTATTTATTTAAATTTTATTTTGCTTTATTATTCAGAGAGGCATGAAAGTTAATTGTCTCTGTGACACCACCAGCACATCTTGGAGACTGCAGAAACTTTAATACAGAAAAGACTCCTGTTAATGGGTTCATCTCTCACATTTAAAATTAACTTGCTTTTCTCACTATCAATCAAAGAGGTACCATTATTCCAGCTACAAAATCATTAACTGTATTACCATACTCACCATCTGAAATATCACTGACAATCATTTTCATATACGTTTTGTTGTAGCTTGGCAAATGCTGACAAAGCAACTTTTGTAGCATGTTTATGCAACTTCAGCCACTTCAAATCCATAAAAACTTCTTAAAGACACCAGTTGCAAGGGGCTCGTATTTCACCTTCCTCTATAGCCAAAAATAAGTACTTTCAACTGAAACAAATTACACGTTGCAAGTCTATAAATAAATAAATTTCAGGGATGACAGTTATAAAACCAGAACAAAGAAACTCTCTGCACTACAGATGGTGGCACTACGATCAAATCCTGCTACCTAGCTGTTTGCGGTCCCCTGAACTCTCAGAAGTATGCAAAACCAAACCACATTTCCAAAATGAACAGGAAGCTCAGAGACCTTGAACCCTGATCAGACCCCTCCTTTCCACTCCTGGAAACAGTTAAAATTTGCCAGGTACTAGAAGGTGACTTTCATCAGCTGAAGCAGCAATACCCTTTAATGTTCACTAGGGACAGCAGCACAAACCCTACACTTTGCATGGCAAAGCACCCTAACCAGACTCCAAGCCAGAGGAGGCCAGCTTTAAAGAGGCCCTGAACATGTTTAACCTCAAGTTATTTCAGCTACATTCCCCCAGATGCCTTCCCCGACAGTTACAGGCGCTGAATATTAATGAAGATACCACTCACATAAAACTATATTTAACTGCATGCTACTTTTAGGAGTAACGTTGAAGAAACACTGCTTCTGCCCTGCATGTGCAACAAAGGACAAATGCAAGGAAATATTTTTTACCTAAACAGTATGAAATCACATATCTAAGGCTCACCCTTAAAATACTACATTTCCCTAAACTCAGAATAGCACAGTAATTTCTCAGGACAACTTGCCTTTTCCTCTGTACACAGAGACCTGTGGATTTGCAAATATATGGCTACAGTGGGGGCTTTTTTAAGACTTAATGAAAAAAATGCATGTTCAAATTGATTTTCTTAATGTCACTGTACAATATCAATCCTCCTTCCTTTTGCGAATCTTTCTCTGTATAATGAAACACTCTTCCAAATATCAGTGGACTAAAATAAACCCAGCTTTTTAGACCGTGATGTTGAAATACAGCAGCACTGAGACAGAACATTCGAAAAATCATTCAAGCAAACAGAAAGAGTAACACAGAATATCATTCATACTAGAAAACAAAACCAACCAAACCCCACAGAACTCATCACCTGCTTCTGCAAAGGTTCTCAATGGGAGAGGCAAGCTCTGAAGATGCGACCTGTGCTGCTACCACAGGAAGCTGGTGACATAGTCTGTGTCTGGTACCTGCATCAACACAGCATTCCCAGCCAACTCACTTTTTATCTAAGCTTTGGAGAAACTAGATACCATACAAACCTCAGTCATCCTGTAACCTGGCACACCATCAAAGCCTCCTAACACACAATTACTGTGCTTCACGCCTTTAGACTTTTTTCCTTTGACTAAACAAACCCCCCACAATGGAATAAGAAACTTTTCCAAGAGCAACTGTGCCTGACAGAAGATCAATGATGCAGAGGTGTTGGAAGGAAAAAAGCCAGCACTGTTTTGTGAAGACCTCCAAGCTTATTAATGGCTTGCTCTTAAAGATAGATGCCCCTTCCCATCAGTTCAGTATTTGATATTCTTACTGAACTCAGAAGTCTAAGGTCTTCTTTAATCGCATTAAGGAGTTTGCAAATGCTTATGCAATACAGTAACTTCATCATGCTGCCTGTAGTCATCCAGCCATTCCCCTAGGTTTTTGACTTGTCATCAGCAGCACTCAGTGGCAGTGAAATCTGACTCACCGTCAAGCTACATATGAATATGAATAACCTACCAAGTAAGCACCCAGCTGCTGCTTTAATGCATTAGCACATGTATAGTTATGCACATGCCTAAAAGGAACTGCCATAAACCCCCATAAAGAAACAAATAAGCTGTTGTGAATAAAGAGAAAACCATAAGCCTGCCCAGAAATCTGAATCCTACCAGTCATTACTTTCAAGGCTCAAGCCAGCATGACAAAGCCTTTTCAGGAAAGGGCCCTGTGTCAGGGAGTGAATCTAAAAGAGACACACTTTATATTCACTTCTCAGGACACCATGGCTTTTTAAAGCAAGCTGTAAGAGAAGGGAGAGCAACAGATAATAATTGGCCAAAGTTTAAATAAATAAAATTAAACTCTTTTCAACCCCCTGCCATCAGGCTTATCTGCATCTCCTTTTAAAACTATTAAACAATTGCTCTGTGAACTGCTAAACTAGGGGAATCCAATGTTCCAGCGTTTGTGTCCTCTCAATCCTTTCAAGTCTCTTTATGTAAGCCCTGTGCTACTTCACCTCTGGACGACAGTGTGGAATGATGTCACTCCAGACATACAGATCCTGGTTAGCCAGTTACTTGCACCCAAATGGTATAGAGTAGATAAATTCCATCCAACTGCCCTTCCCCAAGACAACTGAATCCAATCGCATTTAAATGGATACCTTCTCTGTCGACATGCTCAGCACATCAGGGAGTAGTCTGACCAGAAGTGCCTCTTTTTCTACTGAGTGACATCCAGTCCCTTGTCCTCTGGCCTGACACCTACCCTCCACCTCAATCTCAATCTCAACTGGTTCACCAGAAATTGAAACATACAGTTTGTTGAACCTGGACATTTTAAGCACTTCAGAAAAAAGCTCTTCTGATCAAAAGGGCACAGTGCATGCCCAGTGGTGCACTGGTCTCCTTCCTCCCTACAACAGAACCAGCACATAAAACAGGACAGAGTCCCCCCAGCAGTATCGCAGAGGCAGCTCACCGTTCACTGCCTTGAGGCTCCCACTAATGCCGTCACCATGCTGCCGCTTCTGTGAGTTCTTGAACTCCTTCAGAGACAAATAAAGGACCTTCCGCACCACCCTCTCTTCTGACCAGGGAATCCCATCGCTGTCATCCTAAAGAAGATGGAAATGGAAGAGATATTAGTTGCATGCATTTGAATCTAAACCAAACCAAACAAAACCCCAAAGCCTAGGGCTACAAAGATTATTTTTAATAAAAAAAAAAAAAAAAAGCCGCAACAGAGAACAGAAATATAACTATTATCATCAAGCCAGAGCATTAGTCCCTCTAATACTTTATCTTGCAAACAGCTGTAGCCCCGGTGTTAAGATAGAAGGCAAAACTTATTTGCTAAAATCCTCAAAAGGAATCGCTTACAGAGAAGTTTATCCAAGCCATGAAGGGCTCTCTCCAATAATTTGGCAGAGGACCCCACTAAATTGAACGTTGCAGAAATTTAAGAGGTTAAGCTTTGTGAACCAATTTCCCTTGTTGCCATTTTGGCCTTGATTTGTGCCTCTTGGCTCAGGAATATTTTATTTTTTTCCCCTTCTGGTTTAGTGATTTGCAGTTATTGAAAATGTTACAATGAAGTAGCACACTGATAACACAAATTATTCTGAATTTAACTAAGGGTAAAGGAAAGTGGAATTTGGCCCATAGGGTATATGTTTTCTACTTTATTATTAGGAAACAAATGCTACATTGTAAAAAGGAATAGTAGTACATGTCATACTCAGCACTTGCTTTAGTTAAAAGATTAATTCCCTGGAAAAGCATTTCCCCAAAGCCTTTAGTATTCAAATAAATTAAGTCAGCAAATTGATATAAAGACATAAGTGAGATCAGGTAAGTCATGATATTTTCATAAGCCCTATAATTGTCTTGGGGTCCAAAAAAAAAAAAAAAACGTAATTTGAGCATTCTCGCCCTTGAATTCCTGAAGGGCTACACCACTGCCAAGCAAAAAGATTAACATTTCTAGGCAGGCCTTATTTAGGTAATGTACCACAGCATACTGTCATGAAGCACTGGAAATCCCAAAAGCCCCATCAGCGATTCCCACCAAGAGGCAGAAAGTTTATACCATCCCATGTGTCAAAAAAGTGAACAACACAATCAGCTTGGAAAAAAAAAAAAAAATTAAAAAATCCCCTTAGTTTAGGGTGACCATTGATAGCTTCTTCTTTGCTCTTCTAGTGACTTAAGTGACATTCAGCTGCTGAATTGTGATCAAAACCGTCACATTCCCTCCACTC